>NW_006499728.1:1795443-1806519 GCF_000471905.2 Amborella trichopoda | reverse complement strand
CTTGATAGTTGTCATGCACATCATCAATATCATCCTTGACGACTTCCATGTATTCTTCTTCATCGGTCTCTTCTGAGTCAGCTTCCTCCTCAACCTCTGAAGCTAATGTGCGAGTGCGACTAGACCCAGCAGCTCCTCTACTCCTTGGTGCTCTAGTGTTAGGTCAATCTTCTTCATTAACCCCTGTTGCTAGCTTGACATCAAGCCATGTAAGATCCTCACCCTCAAACACATGCTCGTCTTGGATCTACGGTCCACTCACTTATGGAATCATCATCAGCATCATATAATTGAATAGGGTTGAGCTTCGTGCGATTTTCATACCTCTCTTTAAGCCGTTTGTTATACCGCACATAAACCAAATCATTCAACTTTTTCTGCTCCAACCTATTTCTTTTTGTTGTATAGAGCTGTGGTAGAAATTTGAAATCAGATAAAGTAGATTTTAGATTAGAAAATTGAAATTCAAGAAATAAGGAATAAGGATTAAGGAATAAAGAGTAAAGGACCTACATGCTCAAATGTACTCCAATTGCGCTCACAACCAGATGAGCTACATGTGAGATTCAAGACTCGAATAGCGAGATGTTGTAGATTTGGTGTCTCGCTTCCATATAATGCCCACCATGCAGCTGTATAATATTTTATAATTTAGAATATAGTTAAAAATTAATGGTATAAAATAAACAATGTAATTATACATAAAGTAAGAGACAAGTAAGATTATTTTTGGGCTTTTGGCTTTTACCTGGATCTGTAGTATCCCTATTTCGAGTGGTAATATCTCTCCCAAAGTTTCTCAAGGCTAACTTGAACTTAATCAATTTATTGCTCTGGATCTCATCCTGGATATCTTGGTCTGGCACCAACCTCTCCAGCACATCTAAGAACCCACCATTTATTACATGATTTGACTCAATGGATGGGTGCTTTAGAAAATAACCGGCTGAATGGAGGTGCTTGTGAAGCTGGGTATCCCATCTCCTATCAATAATTTCAAGTATAGCCGTGCGCATATTTTCATCATCCTTTAAAACATCTTTTATTTCAGTTCTTGCCCTAGTCATTGCCTCATGTATGTAGCCCATGGTGGGTTTCGCATCACCATCAACCAGTCTAAGCACTCTCACTAAAGGGCAAGCTACCTTCAAAGCAATAATTATTTGACTCCAAAAAGATGTATTCAGAATAATTTTTCCAGCCTTTCTCCAATCCTTATGCTTTGACCATTTGTTTTGACTCCATTGCTTTGAAGCAAACATGGTCTTTAAGGCACTTTTTTGCTTGGCTAAGCTTTGAAGTGTGAGAAATGACGTGGCAAATCTAGTGATACCCGGTCTCACTAATTCTCACTTCTTTGTAAAAGTCTTCATCATGCTTAGGACTATAGTGTGATGGTAAATAAATCCAACAACAAACATAGCTCTTGAAATCACCCCACTAAATAAAGATGTACCCATTTCCTTAAGCATAAGATAACGCAGTGAGCTACACAAAGAGTCCAAAACATATGCTTCCTTTTCAAAGTCAAGAAATGCCCAGTTGCAGCATAGTTGGCACCATTGTTAGTGATAATTTGTACCACACTTTTTTCCCCAACAAAATCGACAATCTCATCCATCAAGCCAGATAAGTATATACCATCATGTGACTTGTCTGATGCATCAATAGACTTAACAAAAAAAGTACCTGTTGGGCAGTTAACCAGAAAATTAATGAATGCCCTTGATTTCCCATCGGACCAACCATCACACATAATAGTGGCCCCATATTTCTCCCACCCTTCTATCTGAGAAATCAAAATTTTATTCACATCAAATACAACATCCTTCAACAAGGGCTCCCTAACCTCATGTAGTGAAGGAGGAATAAGTCCTGGCCCATATTTCCCAATTTCCTGGACCATACATGCAAAACTATCTAGAGTTATAGTATTAAAAGGAATGCCGGCCATGTAAATCCACTTTGCAATCCACTTACATACCGACTTCCTTTGTTTTTTCTTATATTTATTGTCAATTGTGGTTTGTTTTGTTGTTTTGTTTCTCTCCTAAACCATAATTTCGGGGCTAGGGGTGAAAAAAGAATCTATTGGCCCCTTAGAGAGAGGTGTTCTTCTCTCAGCACTACCACCAATATTTATAACCCTCTCTCTTGAGGTTGGAGAATGAGTACCCCTTTGCCTCATAGCAACTTCAGACATATCATCATCATCAACATCATCAAAACATCAAATAATTGCATATTGTCAAGTAATTCCTCTCTTTTTTTTTCTTTATCTTTTTTCAATCTATCCAAATATTCTCTAATCTCCTTTTTTATATCATCTGTAGCTTGTGGGCATGCTCTTACATTCCCAGAAATTCCGGCTAAATGCTCTTTTTGTCGAAAAATACCACCCATATAAGTATTTTCACAGAGCAAGCATATCACACAATTACTATCTTTCGGATTTTTTAGTTTAGCATATTTTCAAGCCGGATCCTTGTTACTAGAAGATTGGGAAGAAGACATTGCCCCAAAAATAAGTATAACGGTATTATTGTACAAGAAGGAATAAAAAGTTACCGACTCTGTGAAGTAGTGCTCGATTTCTTCACGGCCTCTGAAATCGCCAATTTCTTACCACAAATTCACCTTAACATCCCCAAATCAACAATCAAAAGCATCAAATGAACATCAAAGTATCAAACAACCGCCAAATCAAAGATTTGGATGAAAAAAAAATTTTCGCCAAATTTTTTTTTTCCTTCGATTTGATGCCAAAAAAGCCACAAAAGTGGCTGGAAATCTTCGTGTAGGGGGTATAGTAACCCCCCAAACAGTTTCCCTAAACTTTGGAACTACAAAAAGACCATTTTGCCCCTCAACCAGGGGCAAAATCGAAAAAACATTTCCCGGAAATAGATGCGGCGAGATGCGGTCTGATGCGGGATGCGGCCATGATGCGGCTGTATCTGTCAAAAGCGCATATGCGCTTGAACGCGATGCGGATGCGAGCGCATCCCGCATGATGTGGCCGCATATGCGGCGATGCGGTCGCATTTTATATCTGATTTTTTCTCTAGGTTCCGAACATGGTAAAAATGGATCTAGGGTTTTCTCTGAATATTGTTTTGTGGTAATTTGTTCTCTGTAGGGAAAAAATAATTTGGCAGTTTTTTTTGGTAAACAGTTCTATGTAGAAACCTTGCCCCTCATCCCTCCTTTCAAGCCTTTCTCTCTGCACTCCAGCTAAATTTCACAGTTCTCTCATTTTCCAATTCTTCTTTCATCTGGTTTCTTCTACTACACAGATGACAATCATAACCATTTGGTGTGCCTTTTTACTTTATTTCTTTTTTGTGACTGCTATCATCTGAAAATGAGATAAATAATTAGATTGCTTAAATTTGATTCATGGTTAGCTTATTTTTTCTTCATTGATAGTTCTTTTGTTGGTCATGAGGGAAGAAAGAAAAAAATTTGCAGTATTACTGTCCTTTTTGCCATAGGTTTAGATTAATAGGTTTAGATTAATCTTACTTTTTATTTTTCAATATCAAGCATAGGGTTTTATCTGACCATTGAGAATGTAGTTATGGAATCAGCGAACAAAAAAAAAAAACAACTTGTTATAGATTGATTGGAATTTTTTGCAAATAACAACATTTCTCAAGGAAATCAGCAGGAAATTTGTTGAGTTTGTTGTGGAATTTTAGTTCCGGAAATGGTTGAAGAATCCAATATTCAATTTAATTAATCCTGACTATTTGATGTATAGAATAGTTTTCTAGGCAAAACAGAACAAATCATTGCCATGAAGTTTGAATGAGAGAAAAATGATTATCTTTGATGATTGAGGTGAAGTTTAGTTATGATTGTGATTGGGGTAATTGTGAAATATTTAAAGGTTTATTGCTTCTAAAGTTTGTATGACTCTTTCATATGACTGAACTATCCAAAAAAGAATGTCAATGTTGCTTACCATTATAATGTCAATGCTGCTCACTATTATACAGTTTATAGTATGTTATCAGTTGAAAATTGGCCCTTCATATAGCTGTGTTGGACTTATTTTCCTCACGAATGAATATATCGATAGTAACATAGCTTTAGATGTTTGTTGCTCTCTTTTGGTCTTTTCTAATGATGTTTGATAAACACATAATAATAATAATAATATGGTTATTCTGTCTGTGTGTAGACTACAGAGTAAGGCCTGTTATGTAACTGATTAAAAAGTATTTGTATGTATGTGAAGAGTACATCGTTATTTTGTCTGTGTTTGTAGACTACAGTGTAAGGCCTGTTATGTAACTTAGAACTTCCTTATATTCCAGCAGATTATCAAAGCCAGAGACCCATAACTTCTTTAACGTTCCAGCAGGTTATCAAACCTTGAAACCCAAAACTTCTTTAACATTCCAGCAGTTTATCAAACTCAGAAACCCAGAACTTCTTAGAGTAACTGCTTTCTTCTCAGCAAAGAAGAACTTCCAATTTCCCGGGAACATTTACCTTCCAGTTATCAAACATATTGGAAGACATTAGGAGTGGCAACCTTGATGTGGACCCAAAAAATGATACGAGGCTCAGACCCATACCCAAATTAACCGGAACCAAAAATATAGTGTGGGACTTGGAGCTGGACCTAGGTCCAGATGTGATCGGACCCAGGTTGGACCCTACCCAAAAATTAAAATATTTATATATTTAACTATATTTAAATATGTTTTGTATATTAGGACCCAAAATCCGGATCCGACCAGACCCAAAGACCTGCCAGATCCAATTTTTTGACCCACGCTCGGACCTCGATCAGGTCTACCCTTTGGGTATCGGGTCTGCCCGGGTCCATTACCACCCCTTTCAAGATATTTCCTATGTGCCAAACGACCACTACATCCTATTGTCCGTGCTAAGATTATAAGTGATGCATTCTATAGTCCCTCGATTTCAAAACCCTAGCCAAAACACACTCTCTCTAACTACCCGCCGAATCTCTCTCTTCCTCTCTGCGAACTCTACCTGGGTGTATCAAGCTTTCCATTTGGACACTCAGAAGCTTTCATTTTGGACTCCTACATTAATGGTGAAGATAACACAAACCAGGTATGAGCTCTGGCCTTAAAATATGTTTTTTTGGGTTTCGTTCTTGTTAATTGTGGATATATTTTATGTAGGGCTTGGATGTAGTTTAGTGTAGGGGTTCGGAAAGTTTGATACTTGGTAGAATTGTATTTATTTGAATGATATTTTTAACTGTTTTTCTCTGTATTTTGTTCATTGGACAGCATGATGGTTTGCCATTTGAAAATGTCGCCCCCAATCAGTTATTCTGGTTTAAATTTCGTCTTTTGTATCTTCTCATTTGATTTTTATGCTTACCTCTATACTATTGTATTCAATTTTGTTGCATGCATTTAATCTGTCTTTTTTGCGTTCTCGCTTGATGATTCTTGAAAAATTTGCAATTTAGCCCTTAATTTCTGAATCACGGGGCCTCTATTTTCTTTGCTTAGATGTATTAATGTGTTAGGGTTTTTTCATTTGAGCCAGAGCTATAAGCTAACATGTATATCAACTGTTCATTTTATGTTTGTTTGATTTTCTTGCTTTTTTCTGTATAACGTTTTTTTGTCACTATTTTGAGTTTTTGCTCTATATTTCTGATGCTGCTTCTTATATTCCATTTCCTACCAGTTTCTGGAGCTGTGTTTATTGCCCTAAGAACCCAAAATTTGATGGAAGTCCTTAAAATATGGTTCCAGAAATGACAGCATGTTTTATTTTTTGGGGAGAAACTGTTTCCAAAGCCTTTCTTCGTGTCTCTTCAGTCGACCCCAAATTCATTAAAAGATCAATACGCTCGGTTTCCTCTGTCTCTAGATCAAACAGGTTATGGGAAAGAGGTATAGAGAAATTGGGTACGAATGCTAAGAGATTAGATCACAAGGACTGGCTTGCTCCCAATGAAGTGTTGAAAATATTCAAAAGTGTGAGGGATCCGCAGATGGCTTTCGATCTTTTCCAAAAGTTGGTTAGGCGTAAGGACTATAAGCCTAATGAGGCTCTTTATACCATTTTAATCGAAATGCTTGCTAGTGCAAAGAAGTTTGATGCCATCGAAGAACTCCTGACTAGAATGAAAATGGAAAAATGCAAGCTATCTGATGAATTCTTCAGACATTTGATAAAGTTATATGCTAATATTGGAAAAAACGCTGTTCAGGCGGTGAATATACTCTATAGAATGCCTGACTTCCATTGTTGGCCTTCTGTTAGGACTTTTAATTCTGTGCTCAATATGCTTGTTTGTGCAAAGCAATATGAGATGGTACATGAAGTTTACTTGAGTGCCTCTCAATTGGGTGTTGCTGTTGATACCTGTTGCTTTAACATTCTTATCAAAGCCTTGTGTCAGTGTGGGGACTTGGATGCTGCATTTTCATTGTTGCAAGAAGCCCCAAAACAAGGTTGCAGGCCTAATGCAACCACATATGCAACCCTTATGCATGGCCTATGTAAATCAGGGAGAGTGAGTGAAGCCTTTGAGCTCTATGAGAGAATGGAGAGAGAAGTGTGCTACCCTGATACAATAACATTCAATATATTGATATCTGGGCTTTGCAAACAAGGGAGTGTAAAGCAAGCAATGGACCTTTTGCATACGATGAAGCTGAAGGGATGTTATCCTAATTCAGGTTCATATCAAGCACTTATCTATGGCTTGCTAGATGCTTCAGATTTTGTCGAGGCAAATAAGCTTTTGAGCTTGATGGTTTCGAAGGGTATTTTCCCTAGTTTTTTGTCTTACAAAATGCTAATTGATGGATTATGTGACATGGACTTGCTACGTGATGTGGATGCAGTTCTCACGCAGATGATAAATCAGGGGTTTATTCCGAGGATGGGGACTTGGATGAGGATCCTTGAAAGCTTATTTAGGGGAAGGACTTGTGGTACTTTTATCCATGAAGATCTGTTGTCTATCTGTAATACTAATTATTGAAATGATTTGGTTTGGGTCTGAATCTACATTTTTCACCTCACTTTCAGAAGATGCGAGCCGACCTTCTTGTTAAATACAATCATAGCAAGTTGCAATCTTACCTTTCACCATAGAGATATGGATCACATCATCTCAAACCACAATGCTTTAGGATCAATTGAATAATTGTAAATTTCAACTGGCTGTGCTTTCCAAATGGGCAATGGTTGTGGGTGGCTTGTAATTTTAATAGGAGATGAGCTGATTGATATGATGAGGTTATGAGAAGAGAGGTATGTACGAGCCAAATTTTTGTTCTCCTTTGTTGTCTGTTCTTTTAGGCTCTTCAATCAGTAGTTTATATTCTGCTTTTTAAATAGTAACTTTTCATTTATTTTTAATTTTTTGTAGGATACACTGGGATTTGAACATTGTGCATTGTCATGAAGCTCAATGCTAATCACTAAGCCAAGCGTCCAAGCCTCATTCACATTTCATTGTTTGTCTGACATATCAATTTGGATCTCTCTTTGTTTCCTGCACCGGATATGATGGACATCAAACAGTAATTTGCATGTAAGAATTTTGCTTTCCTCTTTCTCTTTCTATTTTGGGCATGTCATGAGAGAAGCTCTGTCACACAGGTACTGATTTTCAATCTATGATTGGAGAGAGGATTGTGAGATTCCGTTTGAAGAGCTTGCTCGATGTTGATGCAACCAAGGAGGTGCTGGTAGGTAACGAGGAAATATCTGGTAAAACCAAAGGCTACTAAGGCCATATTGTAGTAGCCGAGGAGTTGTTGTATTGAATAAAAGAATTTTCTATTTAAATGTATGATCAATCACATTCGTGAAGTCCACTGACCTGAATGAAAATTCAGCAGAACTCATGTAGCAAAAAAAATTAATTGTGAGGGTGTATCACTTTTTGAGGTGGGTTTACGCTTTCTATACAACTACTTTTGGAATCCATTAAAATTGATGTTCCACAATGGATTAATTCAACTTCGAATGGATCACTTTTTTGCTGTGGATGGTCTTAGCCATAGTCAAATTGCAGGCATTTGGACTGGTATAATATGATACTTTGAAGAGATTCTTACGATGCATCTACTGTTTTATTACTTAATTTGTTCGTTTTTTGCTGGATGTAACTTTTCTCTCACATAAATACTAGAATATTGTACCACAAGACAATTAGCTTCTCAAGGAAACTCTTCTCGAATCATATTCTCCAAACCAAGGACTGGCACCTCACTGAACTGTGGTTTAGCAGTCTTCAAGGGCATGCCACCTGCAAGCAACACCCTCCAAAATTGGCTTATGTCTACCCCCTTAAGTGGCGCTTGCATCCACAAATGATTGAGATTTTGAATAGCAGCTTGCTTTTAGAAACACTAAATTGAAGCTCCACAAAATTTGCAGGATGCCTACTTGTGGACCAGTGCAACTACGTACTTTTCCTCAGGACAGCCAAAGAAGCCCTAAACCATTATAAGCAACTCTGCTATGTGGTAATTAATGGCCCTTATGACAAGTGTTAGGGTTAATGAGGAGACAAACAACCATATCCATAGAACAATTGAAAAGAAGAGGGTTGATACTAACCAACAGTTGTTTATTTTGTAGGGAAGATGAGGAGACATACTCCTTTTCTAAAAACCTTTGGTGCTGCTTATTGAATAAATCTGAACTCAGCTGGGTTACTCCTTGTGTTCTGAGTCATTTGGTGACACATTGGTTCTCTCTCTCCTTACCCAGATCAGGTATTTTGTTATGGAGGATTGCAATGACAGCCACACTTTATGGCACATATGGAACAAAAGAGATATTAGGTACTTTGAGGGTGTAAAGCATTCCAGTGGACATGTAAAAGCTAGAATTTGGTGACACATTGGTTTTCTCTCTCCTTACCCAAATCAGGTATTTTGTAAAGGAGGATTGCAATGACAGCCACACTTTTTGGCATATATGTAAAGAAAGAGATAGTAGGTACTTTGAGGGTGTAAAGCATTCCAGTGGACATGTAAAAGCTAGAACTATGGCCACTATTGCAGTATTGGCATTGGCGACAGAAAGAGTTTAATGGGGTTACCAAAGGAATATATCATGCTCAATTTGTAGCAAGTCGCCTTGTAGCGAAGTAGGAAGCCTGCATGGGGATGGATTAAACTAAACTTTGATGAAAATGTTAAAGGGCCAAAATGAGAGCGGGTATTGGTGGCCTAATAAGGTATGAAGTATCAATACAGTGCTATCATTCTCAGGACCTTGTGGACATATATTAGAAATATTTTTGTTTGTGTATATTTGTCTGTGGGTTTCATTTAATGCACTTATTAATCAAGAGCATACTGTGATGAGATATCGTTGTTGAAAACTTTAATTCTGTTTACCTTATATAGAGAAGTAGAGATGTTGTTTTCCAATATATGTTTTGCCTCAGATATTTGTGATTGTAGTTTTTCATCTTATACACTTGCTAATCCTGAGTAAACTGTGACTACTAGAGATTTTGTTGTTTTCCAATATATGTTTACCTCATATATTTGTGATTGTAGTTTTTCATCCTTTACACTTGCTAATCATGAGTAAACTGTGACTAAACATCCTTGTTGAAATTTTTGACTCTATATAGCCCTACATAGAGTAATTTAGGAAGGGGGATGTTATATATTTAGAGTTGTATATATAGTAACGGCCTTTGAAAGGTCAACTAAACAAAAATGTAGTTTGACCATTGAAGGGTGGAGCTACTTCCTTTTGAGAGCCAAACTACTAAAACAGTAAAGTCAAGGTAGTTTCACCGTTCAAGGGTCGAACTATGGGTAATTTGGGCAATAAAATGAATTCACAAAAAAAGGGACCTCATAGTAAAATTGAACTATTTTAGGACCATTTAGAGGGAGATTAGGTAGCCAAAGAGCGGTAGAGAGAGTTATTTATGGTTACAAGTTGAAGCAGCCTTCATATGAAGGGTTTTAGGTATGTGGTTACTGCAGATTTTGGTTTTTTTTTTTTGTAACTAATTGTGTACATCATTCGTAGTACATTTGAGTCTCATTAATGAAAGGGATTGTATACAATGAGACCATTGGAGCTAGGTCAATGAAATAAATGCAGCCACCCAATTTTACATCCAATGGTCAAGATTAATTGTAACCACCTTGTACCAAAAAAAAATGGTTTTATCATAAATTTTCCTTAATAAAATCATGTCAAATGTTTCCAAAATAAAACAATATTTAGGGTGTCCTCCCATTGGATGTCCTTGTCCTTATATTCACTCTTCAGGAGAAGCATCTTAGCTTGAATGGATGGCTAGGAGTGTGTATTGTATTTTATTTTCTTTTAGTGCATCAAATTAAGCTTAAATATTAGAGGTAGTCATTTTTTTCTTCTTAATTTATTTGCCTTTCATTTTTTCATATGGGTGATTGTGAGAAGGATAACTGCTTTTTTTGGGGTGATATAAGCGTTTTTTATATCCAATATTCGAAGCTTTCAGACATGCAACATTTGAAGCCTTCGAGCATCCGTGTTTGAGTTACTCTTTGGGCTACAAAGACAAATGTGGGCGGTTCATATTAGATGTCCAAACCGCCCACAATTGGCATGTCTTTAGTGAAAGAGGGGTTCGACATTAGATGCTCAAACTGCCCTAGTTTAACAAAAAATAAAATATTAAACATCTAATCTCCGAAGTGTCTTTAAAAGATCTAAACATTGGATGTCTAAACCAATCTCCGAACTGTGTTTAAAAGATCTAAACAAATGGTTCGACATTAGATGCTCAAACTGCCTTAGTTCAACAAAAAATAAAATATTAAACATCTAATCTTCGAACTGCGTTTAAAAGATCTAAACATTAGATGTCTAAACCAATGGTTTTAAAAACGGATCGGTGTTCTGGATCGGGCATCTCAAAAATCGATCCGGATTGGTGAATTGGTGTTTTGAATCGGGAATCAACTGGATTTTTCTTTTTAAAAAAAATATTAAAAAATTATTATAAGTGTTTTTTAGGAATCCAATGAGAAATGAGGATTGAGATGTTCTTTTTCTGTATGAAGATTCTCATCAAACATTTATTAAAATATA
>NW_006499728.1:1757107-1792022 GCF_000471905.2 Amborella trichopoda | reverse complement strand
ATATATATATATATATATATATATATATATATATATGGAAAAAGTTTATATAAGGTTGCAACCTTAAAAATGCAGAAATAAAAAAGTGCATAAAAAATTCATATAAAATGTTGTTTTAATGTTGTTTTAATGTTGTTTTAATGTTGAAAATTCTCAAATTGATCATTTCGATATCGAGATGTATAAATATGAAAAAAAAAAATATTTTCAGTCCTATAAATAGTGTATCTTGGAAAACATTATCTAGACCGTCCATTTTCAAGATTTTCATATGTTTATAGATCTACTTGATTTTAACTATTTTTGGAGTTTAAAATTTTAAAATTAGATATAAAAATATATTTTTAGATAAATGTCGAGAAATGTGGTTTCAATATTGAAAATCTTTGTGATAGCTTTAAAGTATATTTTTATATTTATTTATATGTAGATCGACATATCTATGAAAACTTGAAAATCTTGAAATATGACCGTCTAAAAATGTGTTACAAAATACACTATTTCCAAAACTTGAAATCCATTTTTTTCTCATGTCTATGCATCTTGATGTCGAGATGGTCGATTTGAAGATATTTGGGCATCAAAACAACTTTTTCTAGTGAAATTTTTGGGGTGCGCTTAAATTTGGTTGTTTAGAGCCTCGGTTTTATATAAACTTTTCTTTTTAAATAATCTTAAAAAATTTTACATCAAAATTACATGTTATAATAAAATTTTGAGATGCGCTTTAATTGGATCGTTTAATGTTGCAACCTTATAAAAACTTTTAGAGGTCATGATTATTAATTAGAGGATTTTTCTACATCCGAACAACTTTTCTAAGGGGGTTCTGCAGTACATCTTGTACGCATTCTGTATGAACTTTCTTCCATTCACTGAAGTTCGTGTATTATTCAGAGCATCGAGTTTAACCATGGTTGCCTAGGGTTAACAACGGGCCGGACTGACCCTAGACTAGGCCGGGCTAGAGAGACCCTGGTCCATGTTAGGCATGGCCAGGCCCATCTTAACAAATTGAGAGAAAAGAAAAAGAAAAAAACGAAAAAAATAAAATAGAATTGGGTTGGGCTAGGGGTGGAAACGGGTCAGGTCAACTCAGGGTCGAAGTTCGGCTGGACTTGGACCCATGTCCAAAGTAACAAGATCCAGACTTACGCCCAAAAATCTAATGTGAAACTAGGACCCAATCCAAAAATTCAAATATATATGTGTTTGAATATACTTTAGCTATTTTTCATAAGTTAAGACCTTAAAATATATGTGGGACCCAAGCACAATCGGACCCGGACCCAAATAATGGTTCGGGTCCAAATATACTTAACTCGTTGGATCCAATTTTTTTTTACCCGTACCCGGACTTGGGTTGGGTCTACGATTCAGGTCCTGGGTCCATTGCGGTTGGGCCAGCCGACTTGGGTTGGGTCTACGATTCAGGTCCTGGGTCCATTGCGGTTGGGCCAGCCGACTTGGGTTGGGTCTACGATTCAGGTCCCCGGTCCATTGCGGTTGGGCCAGCCTTGTCTAGCCCTAACCCTCGTGCAAATTTTGTGGCCCAGGACCTAGCCCTAGCCCCATTACCAGCCCTGTGGCCCTTGCCAAAAACCCTATTACGTGCAAATCATTGGCCCAGCTGCCACCTAAACAGTAGCTCGCATTGTCAGAAGACCTGCCGCAACGCAACACCATGCACCTCCCAAAATAAGAGAGAGAAACACTACGTACCTCTCTCATCCCTAAATAAGGGAGAGAACATTGCACAACGCTATGTAGAGAGAGAGAGAACATGCAGTTGCAGTGCCAAAATAAGAGAGAGAACATGGCACAACACTATGCAGCTCCCAAAATGAGAGAGAAAGAGAGAACATGCAGTTGCAGTGAGAGAGAGAAAGAGCACGCACTTGAAGTGAGAGAAAGAAGAGAGAGATAGCACGCAGTTGCAGTGAGAGAAAGAAGAGAGAGAGAGCATGCAGCTCCCAAATTAAGAAAATGAAGTAAGGCGTGGTGCTACCAACGCAAAGCCAGCTCCCTCCCCTCTCTCTCCACAAACTCTCCCATCTTCTCTCCACCGCAACTCACGCTTTCTCTCTCTAAAACCAGTGGATTTCGATGCACCTTCGACCCAGTCCTTTTTATACACACCCCCACAAACTCCTCCCACAATTTCTCAAACAATAAAAAGAAATAAAAATCAATTTACAGTTAAAAAAAAAAAGCTTGACTTGGCCAAACATTTAATACTATCCCCATATTCCCCAACACCTTCTCCACCACCTTCTCTTCTCTCTCTCTCTCTAAGACGTGCTCCCCATACTGCCAATTCCTTTTTATCACATAAACCTGATTCTCTTGGTTTTTTTAGTAATTTTTTATATATTTTTTATCTGGGGCTCTTCTAATGGCGTACAGATTAGAGATAAGAAATGGGTTTTGAAGAAATGCTGTTTATACGTGAACCAAAGATGGCACATTGTGATCTAGGAGCTTCTGATCTTCCAATTCTTTGATCTCTGTGTTTTTTGGATCAGTCATGGAGCCCCAGGATTTCACTGTGATTTTCTGATCAAAAAGAAGAGAAAAAAAAATTGCGCCTTCTCCTGGTTTTTGAGGTTAGAGTATTGAATCTTGGCTTTGCTTTGAAGCTGCAGAAGGATAATGAAGTCTGGACAAATAACCAGAGAAGATATCAAAAAAGTTGGAAAGAGTTTGGATTTTGATGCATTTAGAGGGAATTGAGACAGTTTTCTAATCCTCTTTATTGCCCACAGAAAGAGAGAGATTTATCGATGGAGAGAGTGGTGCATTTGTTATTCATGTACGTAGATTTGTTGTTGTAGTGATCCAGGGATCGATAGAGAAACGTTTTTAGGGGGAGGGAATTGATTTGGAGAACGGTTGATTTAGAGTCGAACAGTTGTCTTGATCTTGATCGCGAGAGGCCTCGGGCGCAATGGCGTCGCTATCCCACCAGCCCTCCAAGAAGGCCATCCGCACCCCGGGTGGTGCGGGCACCCAAAGCGGCCGCACTCCCCCCCTGGCCCCCAACTCCAACTCCAGCACCAGCAGCCAAACTGTGAAATTCGCCCGCCGCACGTCAAGCGGGCGGTATGTGAGCCTCTCCAGAGAGGACCTAGACATGTCCGGGGAGATCAGTGCGGACTACACAAACTACACGGTCCACATCCCCCCTACCCCCGATAATCAACCGATGACGGCCGAGTCCTCCGTCGCGGCCAAGGCCGAGGAGCAATATGTGTCGAATTCTCTTTTTACCGGCGGGTTCAATAGCGTTACTCGTGCACATCTCATGGACAAGGTGAGTCATGATCTCAAATCAAGGGCTTTACTTCCATTAGGGGTGGCAATTGGCTGAACAGCATGTCTGGGCAGCCGATGGGCTCAGCCCATGCTTGGCATACCAAGGCCCGGCCCTTCCAATAGATCGGATCGGGCCCAAGCTAGTTTTCGAGCTTGTCGGGGCCTAATCTGCCTAACACCGGCCCATTGCCGCACCTTAATTTTGGTCATACCAGGCTCTCCATTATAATTGTGATGCCTAACCACTCGTTATGGTCCGTTGCGTTGTTTTAATGTGATTTTGGCTTTACATTATAATATAATAATAGAGATGCCCCGTCGCCCGTTATCTTAATTGGTTGATGAAACAAGATTTTAGTTAGGGGTGGAAATGGATTGGGACCCGACCCAGGATCCAAGGGGTAAGCTGGTATGGGTCCAAATATTGGACCTTCAGCTCCGGGTTCGTTCAGTAATCTTTTTTGGATCCCAACGCATGAAATATAGTTAAATACATAGATTTTTTAAGTTTTGGGTTGGATCAGATCGGGTCCGGGTCCAACACTATATTTTTGTTTTCAGATCCAGGTCCGGGTCCCATGTCATTGTTTCTAAGTCCAGGTCTAGACCGAGATGTGACCGAACCAGTTGCCACCCCTAATGTTAGTTGTATGGAAACAATATGAATCTTATCCAAATAACGAGCATTTATGAAGATAACAGTTGTTATACCAGAAACTAACGCTTGTTATCATGTGTTTTTAATTTTTCAGAACAGATGGGTGGAAAATGAATGATTGCCATCTTATCAAATTACGGCCATTGCAATGATCATTTTTGGAAGTCCCCCATTTTTAACAAAATATTGTTTCAAAGTCTCACTATATTAGGAGGAAATGTATGGATGAGGCTATTTATTTTTTTATAGGAAGAGGTTATAATTATTATTGATTGTTAGATTTAAAATCGAGAGAATATGTTATTCTTTGGGTAGAAAGTTTAAAATATAAATTTTCAAATGATTGACGATGTGTCATGGCAATGGATCATAAAAGTATATTATCATGGCAATAATCACAGCCCGACCAAAGTTTTGGACGGTGATGTATGTCACTGATTCAATTATACATGCCACACCCCCTTAACACCGTCCAAACCTTTCTTGATGACCCTGATACTCTGATCATACATAGAATATAGTATAGTTCCCCTTCAAAGAAATTTCATAATTCCTTTCCTTTTGTTTTTTTTTTGTTTTTCGTAATTATTCTACCATCTCTACTCTCTCCACGATACTCTAACTAGGCGATTGGATGGTGATAAACCACATGGTCATGGTTGTTAATGTGACCTTACATAACATATTATACTTGGGATTGCACAGTGTAAGATCCTTTTACGTGGTATAATGACATCACGATTACCTGTAGTTTTTTTTATGTAAAATTGGTTAGCTAGAGGTATCTTCTTCCTATATAAAATCCGAGAACATATATACATATGGCATGATTAATTGCACACCTCCAACATTTCAATTCCATATCTAACTGCTAAAAGTGATTGCGATTTGTTTATTATGTTATTCCTTTTGTTCGTTAGATTTCTTTATTGTAATGCTATATTGGATGTTTTTCTACCTTGAAGGTGATCGACTCAGAGGTGACCCATCCCCAGATGGCTGGTGCCAAGGGGTCGGCATGTGCCATGCCTGCATGCGATGGTAAGGCCATGCGTGACGAGCGAGGCCATGACGTCGGCCCATGTGAATGTGGCTTCAAGATATGCCGAGATTGTTATCTCGATGCCCAAAAAGACAGCGGAAATTGCCCTGGTTGTAAGGAGCCCTACAAGGTGGGTGATTTTGATGATGATGACGACGGCGGCCATGGCATGCACGACTTCTCGGCTGGCGCTTTGCCGCTGCCTGCACCTCAAGGGGGTGGAGGAAAGATGGATAGGAGGATGTCAGTTATGACGCCAAGCAAGTCATTGTTGATGAGGAGCCAAACAGGGGATTTTGATCACAATAGGTGGTTGTTTGAGACAAAGGGCACGTACGGGTACGGGAATGCATTTTGGCCAAAGGATAATGTCTACAGTGGTGATGGTAAGCCCTCGATCTTTCTGATGGACAGTGGAGATCAACAAACTTTTCTTTTTCTTTTTTCCTTTTAGCTCTTGGATGGGGGAGATCATTTTTTTTTTTTTTCTTTTGAAAAGATTCTATGCTCCAGTGGGAGCATACTGTCCATTTACTCCCTCTAGCAAAACCCTTTTAGCACCCAGAAATTTTGAGATGTAACCTCTTAAGCCTAGCTACTAATATCCTAAGAATAAAATATCCCAAGAATGAAAAAAGACCGTTCAATTTTTAGAAGGCAAGATCCAAGTACTGAACAACTAAAAGTCCATTTTTTGGCTTGAAAAGTAATTTTATGTTGATTCTTAAATTGATCCCAAAATTTCATATTAAAATTTTTTTAAAAAAAAACTCAAGGAACCCTTTGCCTAAGGGAGCGAGTGGATTTTATGCGCTCGTTTTTTTTTCCCCCTTAAATTTTCTTTTATCATCATCAACATCATTATCATCGTAATTATGTATATTGAGACTTTGCATAATCAAAATCCGGTAACTTCACAAGATCAGAATTTCTTAATTGTTAGAGAAGTTTTTTAGGCACCATTGCTTGGTAGTGATTACAATGTATATTTGGAGCCTTCCCGTGCATGTATTATATGACAACTAATGCTTCTTTGCACCCATAAAACCATGTGGGCTAAAGGGGGCATGAGTATGGTATCAAAATGATTTCAATAACATGTATGAAATGAGCCAAAATAGTCGGTCCTAGCCGCTTGATGTGAACCGTCTGATGTGAAATCGGATGGCTAGAGATTTATCACAAGTATGAGAAAAAATTAGTACACTTCAATTGGAGTCGATGAAACTAACAACCATCTGATCTCACATTTGACGATTAAAGATAATTGTAACCTTCTTTTAATAAAGATAAACGGTCCTAGTGTATAATTTTCATTCAGATAGATAGCGCTATGGAGACTCGGAGTGATGAAGAAAACATAGAAGACTGAGATACACTTACAAGAGGTTGCAACTCTAATTCATCATTCCATTAAATTAAGAGGTGAACCAAAGTGTTAATGCTATCATATGCAATGCCCCTATGAAAGAGGGACTAAGATACTCTTAAATATATGCGCCAATTTTCATATTGCCCTTATATGGCATTGTCAATCCCATTAAAATACCACAAAAAATAAATAGACCAAAATACGCTCACCTATGCTCATGACACTCACAATTGACTATACTGTCCCTAGAATACGACATTCATTGCCACTCACTTTTTCTTGATATTCCAGATAACGGAATGGGGGCCGGAGGCCCTATGTCAGACTTTGCAGACAAGCCATGGAAGCCCCTGACACGCGTAATCCAAATCCCAGCAGCCATCATCAGCCCATATCGTCTCCTCATCTTCATCCGTTTTGTGGTTCTGATCCTCTTTCTCATATGGCGAGTTCGCCACCCCAATGAGGAGGCAATGTGGTTATGGGGCATGTCCATCGTGTGCGAGCTATGGTTCGCCTTCTCATGGCTCCTCGACCAGATGCCGAAGCTTTGCCCCATCAACAGAGCCACTGACCTCTCGGTCCTTAGAGACAAGTTCGACATGCCCTCTCCCTCCAACCCCACCGGCCGCTCAGACTTACCAGGAATTGATGTCTTTGTCTCAACGGCGGACCCAGACAAGGAGCCCCCCTTGGTCACAGCCAACACTATCTTGTCGATCCTCGCTGTTGATTACCCGGTCGAGAAGCTCTCATGCTATGTTTCGGATGATGGTGGGGCCCTCCTTACCTTCGAAGCCATGGCTGAGGCTGCGAGCTTTGCTGATGTGTGGGTCCCATTCTGTAGAAAGCACGAGATAGAACCGAGGAACCCAGATAGTTATTTTAACGTGAAAGGGGACCCTACAAAGAATAAGTTGAGGTCGGATTTTGTGAAGGACAGGAGGAGGGTTAAGAGGGAGTATGATGAGTTCAAGGTAAGGATTAACAGTTTACCGGATTCAATTAGGAGGAGGTCAGATGCATTTAATGCAAGGGAGGAGATGAAGATGTTGAAGCACATGAGGGAGAGTGGAGGCGACCCCTTAGAGCCACTCAAGGTGCAGAAGGCGACGTGGATGGCTGATGGGACCCACTGGCCTGGGTCTTGGGCCGTCCCGGGCCCGGACCACTCAAAGGGTGACCATGCAGGTATCCTTCAGGTATGCATATTCGAGACACACCCACATACATACAATTTGCACACGAGACCAGCCTAGAGGCAATTGCATGAGACAGACGAGCCCAGCCCCACCATAGCATTGCCATTGCCAAATGCTAATTGCCATCGAACACTGTTTGCTCTTTACACAGGTGATGCTCAAGGCCCCAAGCAGTGATCCCCTTCTCGGCTGCACTGACGAGAAAATCATCGACTTCACTGACGTCGACATCCGCCTTCCTATGCTCGTCTACGTCTCCCGTGAGAAGCGCCCCGGCTACGACCACAACAAAAAGGCTGGCGCCATGAACGCCTTGGTTCGAGCCTCGGCCGTGATGTCCAATGGCCCATTTATACTCAACCTCGACTGCGACCACTACATCTACAACTGCCTTGCCATCCGAGAAGGAATGTGTTTCATGATGGATAGGGGAGGGGATACCATATGCTATATTCAATTTCCCCAGCGTTTCGAAGGCATCGACCCCTCTGATAGATATGCTAATCATAACACGGTCTTCTTCGACGGAAACATGCGTGCCCTCGATGGCTTACAAGGCCCAGTCTATGTGGGCACAGGGTGCCTCTTCCGACGCTTTGCGCTCTACGGTTTTGACCCCCCCAAAGACTCTACTCGATCGTGGCTCGGCAAAAAGAAGAAGGATCACAGCGCCCCAGTCGACTCTGAGACTCAGGCACTGAGAGACAATGAGGATGACGAGCTCGATGCCGCCATCCATCCAAAGAGGTTTGGAAACTCAACCATCTTGGCTCAATCCATACGTGTCGCTGAGTACCAGGGCAGGCCGCTGGCGGACCACCCTGCTGTGCGGCACGGGCGGCCCCCAGGAGCCCTTTGCGTCCCTCGTGAGCCCCTTGATGCACATACAGTGGCCGAGGCCGTATCTGTTATCTCGTGTTGGTATGAAGATAAGACAGAGTGGGGTGATAGAGTGGGTTGGATCTATGGCTCGGTAACAGAAGATGTGGTCACAGGATACAGGATGCATAACAGGGGGTGGCGCTCGGTTTACTGTATCACAAAGCGTGACGCGTTTAGAGGGAGTGCACCCATCAACCTCACCGACAGGCTACACCAGGTGCTTCGATGGGCCACTGGTTCAGTCGAGATATTCTTCTCTCGCAACAATGCATTACTCGCCAGTACAAAGATGAAGATTCTCCAGAGGATAGCCTACCTCAATGTAGGTATCTATCCCTTCACCTCCATCTTCCTGATTGTCTATTGCTTCCTTCCGGCCCTCTCTCTCTTCTCCGGTCACTTCATAGTTCAAACCCTAAATGTCACCTTCCTTGTCTATCTCCTCATAATCACCATCACCCTCACTCTCTTGGCCATACTCGAGGTGAAGTGGTCGGGCATTGGGCTAGAAGAATGGTGGAGAAATGAACAGTTCTGGCTCATCGGGGGAACAAGCGCACACCTTGCTGCCGTGGTGCAAGGGCTTCTAAAGGTGATTGCAGGAATAGAGATTTCCTTTACCCTGACTACTAAGTCGGGAGGGGACGATAATGACGACATGTTTGCTGATCTCTACATGGTAAAGTGGACCTCTTTAATGATCCCACCCATAACAATCATGATGGTGAATTTGATAGCAATTGCAGTTGGGTTCTCAAGGACCATTTACAGTCAGATACCACAATGGAGCAAGCTTTTGGGAGGGGTGTTTTTCAGTTTCTGGGTGTTGGCACACCTGTATCCATTCGCTAAAGGGTTGATGGGCCGAAGGGGAAGGACACCCACAATTGTTTTTGTATGGTCGGGCCTGATTGCCATCACTATTTCGCTACTTTGGATAGCAATCAATCCTCCTAAGGGGACCACACAGATTGGGGGCACTTTCCAGTTTCCATGAGAAAACCAGAGGACATTTTGTTACTTTGTCACTGTTGTTGTTTGTCAATGTTGATGTTGTTGCAGAGGGTTTTTTGCTAAGCGAGTCCCATAGGAAAAATGTTCAAGGCATGATAAATGCAGAATGCTTATTTTTGTGGCAGGTTAAAGGCAATGAAAGTGGAGGAAGAAGCCAAAGGACAGGGGTTCAAAATTCAAATCTATATGTCCATTGAATGTAATTTCCCCTGTAACTAAAAAAACAAGAGAGAGTTATTCTTTCATGGCTGCTACCGAATTGGGTGGAGTCCATTGTAGTGTAATCATTTGGTTTTTTACTGTCCAATATTTTCTATTGAAAATTTTGTGAACTCCTCTGTGTTTTTAAGAGAGAACCAACACTGCCACTTTCTCTTCTATAGAGGTATTTGGCCATTTTAATTCCGCTAGTACATTGTGTAGAAGGCAATGATGCCTCAATTAGTGAAATACTTTTTTCATTCTCGAAGTTGTTACATGCCAAGAGTAACCATTGCAATGCCTTCCATCTTTAAACTAGAGACTCTGATTACACTCTGAATATGCCTGAACACACAAAATTTAGTTATGTTTTGTGATGATCCAAAGAAACCTGTAATTTTTTAAGCATGCGATCAATCAATATTTTCCACAGGAGATCAATTAACTAAGAATTCATCTTATGATCCATAACCCCTCTATACAAATCCCCCCAGTGACAGAACCTTCCACAAATAATATCCATAATTTCATGAAACCCCTGCCCTGGTGAATGGTGGCAAAGGTTGCAAGCACAAGGTGAATCCGGCACATCCTCCAATAAGCTGATAAACTAAATCTATTAGAAAATTCTTAGCTACCAAAAACAAAAAAAATAAAAATGAAGGTAGTGTCTTCTTTACACGGAAAAAAGAACGAAAATCAACCTCTTCTTTACCTAGCACAAAAAAAAAAAAAAAAAAAATGAAGAAGAAGAAGAAGCTTCTATATATGCTTGGAAAAAACTACTCTAATTCAGAAACTTATGGTAGTTGAATACCATGTCTCACAATTCTATGATCTTCTTCTATAACTTATACCAAAGAAACTAAACTCATGATATGTTTTACACTGGTTGGAGATTGGAAGAAGCATTCGCAGTGTCCAAACTTCCTTCTTAAAATAAGAATCACATCATAACCATGCCATATTAGTTGGTGGTGGAAATCAAGTCCAAGTCGACCCGATCCGGGCTTGGGTCTAGTCCAAGTTTTGGACCTGATGGGTTGGGTCCGGGTCCAAAACCCTGGACCGTAGTCGGATCCGGGTCTAGGTTGGCCCAACCCGAACACACACACACACATTAGTTAGGGGTGGAAATCAAGTCCAAGTCGACCCGATCCGGGTCTAGTTCTAGTAAGTTTTGGACCTGATGGGTTGGGTCCAAGTCCAAAACCCTGGACCCGAGTCGGATCCGGGTCTAGGTCGGCCCAACGCACACACATATATATATTTAAAATACACATACATACGTGTATATAATCTTTTTTAAATATATAATATTTTGATAAATTTGCCTATATATATATATATATATATATGAAATTATTTTTTTTTGAATATTTTTTCCAAAATGTCTTTATTAGGTTCTAGACATATAAACAAATCAAGTTGGGGTTAGGTCCAAAACCTTGGACCTGAGTTGGGTATTGGTTGGATCTGGGTCCAAGTCAACCGGGACCTGACCTTAGCCATTGCCACCCTTAATATTAGTACACTATCACAATGCCACTTTAGCCCTTGACTGGTGTCACATGTCAACACACGACATATGTTTTTGAGGTGCCTATTTCTTATACTAAAAAGACCATAATACTATATATGTACTAAAAGGTACAATACTTCATTTCCAAATAATAATATTCATGAATGTCTAGCAGTATGAACCTTTCAATGTCAAAGGACTAGATCCCTTTGGTGAGACACACTGTCCATATAGCACCACTTTAGACCAAGTTTAACAGTGTACATAGGATACAGTTGCACATTTTTAGTTACTGCAGTGCAATTAATTTTTAATTAGTTTTACGATATATTTTTGCCAAAAGGTTTCCTACTCCCTCGGGAGTATACTATCTATTTATCCCTTTGACCAAAACATGCACTACGGATACCTTTTAAATCTTACATTTTGGGGATGTAATCTCTACAACTCATAGACTAATCTCAGTTTAAAAACTTTATGAAATAAATTCTCCACGTACTAAAAAAAAACCAAACAACTGCCTCAATTTTTAACATACTAGATCTAAGTGTTAAAACTCAAAATTCAATCTTATTCTTTTAAAAATAATCATCTAGTAATTCTCATATGGTTTCCCAAATCTTAGACCAACGAAATCTTCAAGTGCTTTGATCGAGGGAGTATACACATAGTGTTGCCCTCGCGGGAGCATAGCCTAGGCAGCAACAGAAAAAAGATTATGCCTACTTTAACCAAAATCAAGGAACGATATTTAGTTTTTGACAAGGCTATTGAAACCAGTGAAAACATTCATTTTTTTTTAAAGATAGAGCCCTTAAGGATGGGCGTGTATGTTACTATTAGCTATACACAATTAACAAATATGTTATACAGTTGTAGGAGAGAGAGCTATGTTCAACAAAAGGCTAGAGAGAGAATGGGAGCTATGTTTAGGCTTTGGCTAGAGAGAGAGATAGAGCTATGTTTTGTGGGAGAGAGAAGTTTAGCAAGAGAGAGAACCATGTAGGGAAAGAATATAATGAGAATGTTTACCTTCGGTACATAGTGGTTATAATAAATCTTGATTGTTGGATATAAAATTTGGTGGCTGTATTTATTTTATTGAAAAAGCTCAAATTTTAAAAGAATTTTTTTCGAACTTTGTGACACACCCAACTATCAAATTTTACATTGGATGCTTGTAAGTAATTGTGACCTCCCTATTCCAAAGGTAAATGATCTCATTGTATACACTCCCAACTATGTTTTGCAAAAGAGTAAGAGAGAGAGTGATTTGTGTTTAAGGAACTTGAAGAGAGAGAGTTATGTTTTTTTTTTTTACAAATATTCTTGACTTTATTTATAAAATCTATTCAAAAGAAATTACATCAGAGGAGATAGCTAGAGCAGACAAAGAGGCCCCCTTTTAGAGAAAAAGTCAGCCAAAAAATTTACCTCGCGAAAGACAGACAAAAAGAAATTGAAAGTAAAGCCACCAGATCCATAATCTGCAACCAGCTAGACCTTAGTTCCCATGTAATACGCTGCTCCTTCTTACACCAATTAATTACGATCAATGAATCTCCTTCAATAATGCAGATATTCTCGATGTTTCTAGATATACAAATTTTTAACCCTTGCAACAAAGCCCATAACTCCGATCAATTAGCTGTGGCTATACCAATAGGGCCAACATATGAGAAGATGACTTCTCCAAAATAGTCTCGCACCACACCCTGAATGCCTGCCAAACCTGGATTACCTAGAGGGCTCCCATCAAAATTTAACTTAAATCTCCCACTCTCTGGTGCCACCCAAATACTGTTGGGTTTATGTGGCCTTTAAAGGCCTTATGAGTGCTTGTAAAATGAAATGATATAATGGAAGATGAACTTAGTGGGAGTGTGGTCCCTCGTGAACTATACTAAGAAAATGATGGTTTGCTGATACCGATCTGTGCTTAACGATCTAGGCAGGTCGGTTGGAAAAAACCCATGTTACCTGGGCATAAAGAACAAATCTATGAGGGTTTATGAGTTAGCCCTTGATGAGGTCGGAGAACATGCGCGGATGAGTGAGCCAAGAAACTGTGTGACACTTGTGTGTGATGGTGGCCTACAGAGACAGGGGTCAAAACCTCATCTATGTATCATCACACGGCATGCATATCGATAGATCGTTCGAAAAAGCCAGAAATCCACCTTTTAGGGTGAAGCACATGTACGACAGATACCCATATGCGTCATAGAACTACGGTCGCATAAGGTCTTGGTGTCCTTGACTTGTCTCTAGGGGAGGACCTGAAATCCAACTAGGATTGCCATCCCTTGGCTCATCTGCCGAACTTTGGTGACCAGCTAATGAACCTCTGCTTGGACTGTGGGTCATGAAAAACATTGGGTCCGTCTGATAAAGCAAGTGTGGTATGTAGTCCACAGTTGAAGGTGGAGTGTCCCATGATTGTTGATTCCTAAACCATATGGATCATTTTCCCATCAAATTAATTTAATTGTGTTTGTTTTATGATGGAAATTATAGATATTTTATTTATACTTTTGGGATTTATAAAATTAAATATATTGATTTTACAATTGTTTAAATATTCAAATAATATTCTAAAATCTTTTTATTAATTTTAAATATATAAAAATATCATGAGGGCCATTGTACACTATTGGCCCGCCATATTTTTAAAAAGTGGGGCCTATGAGTGCCTCCCTTGAGTGCCTCCTATTTTTTGGTGATATGGAATGTGGCCATATGGTTGGCAGATATTGACTTGATATATTTTTGAAAGATTTTGTGGAAAGATTTGAGTAGACTTGTGTTATTTTATGGTATGCACAATATTTTGATTAGATTTAATTTATTTAATTTCTATTTATGAGAAAATAGTTTAGGAAAAGAAGATAATGGTTCATGCACCTTCCATAATGTTGATGGCCTATCTATGGAATGGATGACTCAGATCTCTCACCCCACAAGTCACCATTGATCGACGGTCTATGTTCAATCTTACAAGATGAGACAAGCCAAAGAAAACCCTAAGAAATCATAATCTTATTCGAAGCTTATAAAAAGGGATTGTCTCTACCCAAAATCTGTACATCTTATCTTTCTATTTCTCTCTCTTAAAAAAGTTTCTCTCGCTCATGTTTGATCTCTCACTCCCACATTGTGAAAGAACCTAAGGGTTTAGGTTATGGAGTTTTTCTCTCTCTTATCTCTCAAATATGAATTTATGGCTAGGGGTTTTAGGGTTTAGCAAAAAGAGAATCCATCTCTCTCAAACTAAGTTGCTAAGAGAATTCACCTAAGGTTTGAGTTTGTGATCAAATGGGTTCATGTTCCATTAGTGTGGCTTGGCCGAAATTTGCTTTCCCGGTTCGAGATTGAAGCTAGTAAATATGGTGGTGACTCGGTATGAATTTTATTGTTATGTTAATTTTATTTTGAAATTTATCTTATTATAATAGAGACCACATGTAAGTGATCTTTTGCCAAAATAAAGGGGTGAAGAAAAAAAAAATTATATATATATATATATATATTCCCCACAAAAGATCACATAGGTCTTTATTTCAAATACTCCTCGGTCTCATTTCATCTTTGCTCTACCCATCAAAAACAAATTTGGCAAATTTAATAGAACATCTGGTTGTGAAATTCCCCAACCCTCCTTAGTAACTGAGAGTCAAGACCAAATAGACAGTTTGACTTTACTTAGCAGTTTATCAAAATATAAACTCTCTTATTCAAAAGTCCGTCTATTTCTTTCTTTCCATAGTTCTTATAGAGTAGCCCCTCTGACTATTTACCACACCAAAATACTCTCGGATGGTAAATGATTAAAGGTTAACTGTGACACTAAACCCATCACAGATTGGGGTAGTGAAGCATGAACCTCAAGTAGCCCAAATAACCAGTACCAAATTCTCAAGGTAACATGGCAGTGGATGAGAAGATGCTCTCCAGATTCTTCATCTGCTGTACACATTAAACATATGTTAGGTAAAATTTTACTCCTCTTAATCAAATTATCCATTGCCAAAATTTTATTTTGGATAGATAACCATAAAAACACCTACACCTTATGGGGACCAGGTCATTTTCATACTTTGGCTGCAGCAGGTAAATGTCATCTCCATCGATCGTGAAAAAAGAGCCTATAACAAGACTTGACCGAAAATACATCATCGAACTCAACTTCCCAAATCACTTCATCTGTTGCTCCTTGGGAAATATAAACCGAATCCATGATACCCATCAAATCGTTCTATTGAAGATAAATATCTTTACTCAGCCTATTATATGGGAAATTATTACTCCAAACAACACGATTATCTCTCACTTTAACCATATCAGAAACCTTAGCATTAAGTTGTGAAACCTTTGCAAAAAATTCTCGATAAGTAAGCTTCAAAAAGACATCACCTATCCACTTATGATGTCAGAAAGAGATGTTGTCACTACAACCAACATTTCAACGAAAATAACTCGCAATCATATGCCTGCATCTGTAAATAGACGTCCACAGAGAAGACATATCTCTATTTCTACCCCCTCGTAACTACATTCTCTGCCTATCCAGATCATATTTCGAAGATAAAACTTGAAACTAAAGCTGATTTATATACTGAAAACTTCTCCACCACCACTTACAAAGCAATACCTTATTCATATATTTTATCTTTCTAATGTTAATACCACCTTCACTCTTAGAGGTACAAACATGATCCCACTTAAGTTAGTGATACTTCATTTCTTCTCCAAAAAACCTCCACAGAAAATTACACATCATTCTTTTAATTTTCTTTATCACCATGGCTCACTGTGCAAGGTGAACATAAACTTCCATTTGATTGGGACCAAAATTAGGGAATTTGAAGTCACGAGCCAACTCAACTTTCTTTCAAGGATTAAACTCCACTCTAGAGATCCATACAAAATCGCATATGTTTTTTCAATCGGTATAATAATGTTAAATATCAATTGGAAACCAAATTACAATAGACCTCTCTCTCACTAAAATTATCTTCTAAAAAATGGTCAATCAAAGAAGGGTGCGGTTTTTACATGGCCCAGGCTCTAAACAATCAAGAGCGCACCTTCAAAAAGTGTCGAGAAATATAGTTTTAACATTGAAAATCTTTGTGATAGCTTTAAGATATATTTTCATCTCTAATTATAAAATTTAAAGCTTCAAAAACAGTGTAGATCGCGTAGATCTATAAAAATCTTGAAAGTTGACAGTCGAAAAATACTTTACAAGATATACTATTTTCAAAACTTAAACTCCATTTTTTTTCTCATGTATATGCATGTTGATGCTGAGGTGATCAATTTGAAGATATTTGGTCATCAAAACAACCTCTTATATTGAAAATTTTGAAGTGGGTTCCAATTTGATTGTTTAGAACCTCGGCTCTATATAAACTTTTTCTATAAAAAACTGATACAAGTGGTTCCCAAAAATGAACATTGATTTCATGCAACTCTTGTATAGTAATATGATGTAACAACCTTTAAAAACCATCTTTATGACCATTTGATTGATTCAAATTTTGAAATATACGCTCTTTTCATTCTAATGGACAATCACAAAAAAAGAAAAAATTGAAAACACAACTTGAAAAGTATTTTTTAACTCAATTAATATAGGCCATTCATTTTGGCATATCTAGGCTTTAGAAGGATTTTTTTTATTTCTAACTTTTTTAGATGCCTTTATTATCTTTAGATGAACAATGTTAAAGAAGAAAAAAATAATTTTTAGTTTATAAAGGCTAATATCTTTAAATTCACAAAATGAATGATCTAGATTCATTTTTGAAGGGTGCTTATTTTGACTATATCTAAAATTCAATTTAAAATTTAATATATTTTTTTTGAATTGATTATTGAGATAACAAGGGTGTGTGTGTAAAATTTGAGGTCATACAAATATCACACATGGATTTTTTACAAGTGTGTGGTTGCATTATGCTGCTATACAACCGTTGCCTCAGATCATTGCTCCCCAAAAATAGCTCTGTTTTGCTAATACCATTGTCCCATAATTCTCGCAGAACCTCCCCTTAGCTGGAATGAATTTTTTATAAAAATCAGAAGTGGGAAGAGAGAGATTAGGAAAAGAGGAGAGAGTGCGTGTGTCTAGCAAAAGGGAGAGAGAGAGAGAGCTAAAGCGGGAGCAGACATAGCGCGCTACCACTCTGCAACAAAACCGCGTCTCCCCCAAAACCGCCACTCCACCAAACCGCCGTCCCCACAAAACCTCTTTTCAGTCCACAAATAACAATATACCCAAAAAACCCCTTATCTTTCCCGTTTCAACGTAACTTCTCTCATGGCTGCAAAACCCTAAAATCCAATCTTCTCTCCCCGAATTACCCCTCTAAAATCCCCAATTTTTTCCCCATCTTTTGCCTATTTACCGGTCTGGTTGAAGAGATCGGCCACATAAAACACACAGGTTTCAAAGACGAAGTCACATTCGACATGAAAATAACGGCCAGGACCGTTCTCACCGGCGTTACGTTAGGAGACAGCATCGCCGTTAACGGCGCCTGCCTAACGGTAACGGACTTCGACGCTGAGGGCATGGTCCATGGACACTTGGAATGGGCAAATACCATGTAATGGGTTTAATAAGCTGCCTGCAACTTTTTCGAAGCTTGCGAGCTTGCGTTTGATAAGTTGTTGGGAATTTTTTTGAAGTACGGAAAACTGTCTCCCTTCTCATCATTTGCACTTGTTTTTTATATGACATTTTATGGTTAAATTTATATTGAAAAATATATTGATTTATTATTATCCCCATGCATTCTAAATAGCACATTGACATGTGAAAACTAATTTGGATTAGGATGCGCGCCCTGTCAATAGCTCTAACACAACCTTATTTGTGTTATACCAAATAAGCAAAATTCATACATATTTACTATGTAATTTCATAATTTGAAAGACACTTTATTTACTTAGTGTGAGAGAGAGGCTATTCTACCATGAAAGTTTAGAGAGAGAGAGAGGGGGGAGATTATTTTGGTGGGTAAAAGAGTTTCTTGTGCCAAGGGTTTTGGCTTGCAAGGGGAAGGAGGGTTTCTTGTGGGAAAATAAACATGAGAGTGGGTAAATAAACAAGAGAGTGGGGGAGGAGAAATTAAGTAGAGTGGTCCAAGAGTGGGCTTCCATCGTCCGGCATGGAAGTTTTTTTGGACGTGCGTGGATGGGCAGTGCCCATTTACGCACTTCCAAATTTGTTAACATAAAAAAATGGGATGAATGTTTTGATGGGACTTTTGGCTCCACTTTTAAAAAATCCCACCAAACAAATACGCTTGATGTGTCATCGAAATATTTGGACACGTGTTCCTATCTTGAAGGGTTTGACATCACTGAGGTTTTTGTTCAGTTTGGGAAATTACTATCCGTATGTTTCTCTTAATTACGTACTTGTTTTTTCTTTTTTGTTATTATTTATGCATAATTTTTGTTTGGATTATATTTGGTTTGTTGTATTTTTTTAGACCTTTTGTGGGATTAATTTTGGTTTTTGCCATATATTATGCTTGTGGTGATAGATTGGGAGATAGCTGACAGTGAGACCAAACCCTAATCCTACACAATTGATTCATCTTAATTTTAAAGCTTTTCTAATTTTATTAGTGTTGTAAAAGCTGGTTCGGCAGATCGTTTATCCACAAATTTGAATCATAGGACCATTGATCCAAATCGGGTCTGGATCAATCTGAACCAGTGATTCAGAATGAGGGAGGAAGAGAGAGAGACGCCTGACATTCTAAGACAAATACCTACAAGTCATTGTTTGTCGCCTTTGTTTTGGGGTGATTGAAAGTTAAATTTGGCGAAGGTTTGGTTTGAGAGAGTTTACTTATGAGGAGGCATTTATTATTGCAACCATGAAGTTGTGATCATCTTAACTACCAAATAAATAGGAATAGATAAAAACGTTGCCAGCTTACTTTAAGAAAACAATACAAAAACTTGTTGAAAATGCGGTGTAACCTCTGGAAACGTAGGTTGCAATATGTGGTTGTGCGGGAAAGAGTTGATTCTCAATGAATTTCACATGATTATAGCTTATGAATTGAACCTGTCGAACTCTGTTTCTGCCTTGTTTGTTTGGCTGCTGCACTTGCTTTCAAACTATTTTTGGTACTTCTATTAGAGTAACTTTTTTAGAATACATGTATCAGTAGAAATTTAAAATTCAGAGGAAATATTTACCGAAATAATGGCTGTTTTTTTTTTGTTCGGTGGAACTGTCAACATTGGTTAACCACTTTCTCAAAAAAAAAAAACTGTCAATATTGTATATAGTATACATTATTAAACTTCATTTAATATATGATTAGTTTTCACAAGAGAGAGAGAGACCATGGTGATCAATGTTACTAGAGAATAAGTTTATTATGATTGATTGCATTCAATTAGATGCTTTGCGTGCATAAAGGATCCCTATCTTGCTTTCAGGATATTAACAAATGGAAAAAGTTTATATAAGAATGCTACCTTATAATGTAGACCTATGCCCCGAAAAATTCCATCGGAAAAGGAAGTTTTATTGTTGAAAAACCCTTTGATTGATCATCTCGACATCGAGATGTATAACTATGAAAAATAAAAAGATTTTAAGTCTCAAAAATAATGCATTTTACAACATATTATCTACACCGTCTATTTTCAAGATTTTCATATGTTTATAGATCTACTTGATTTTAACCATTTTTTAAATTTAAAATTTAATAATTAGATATAAATATAGATTTTGAGATAATCCTAAGTAACATTTTACATCAAAATTATATACCATGATAAAATTTGAAGGTGGACCTTACCTCTACACCTACGGATGCATCCGTATGCGAACTGCACCCTTAACAAATATGAAAAGACGGATGATGCTAAAAATTCGGATCTAGAATTTGAATGACAATGTATCTGTGATAACAACTTTTCTAGTTGTGCACAAATTACTTTTGGTGGCCTTTAAAGTAACAACAGAAAGCAATCATCTACTCACGAATTATAGCATAAAAATACAATGGTGACAAAAGCAGGCAAATAATGATCAAAAGAATTTATAGCATAATATTTAACAACACATGCATTATCACAAAGTGCTTATATTATTCTCTCTTTTTTTATCTGAAACTTAGTGCAATACAATTCCCTATATAGGTCTTCCATTCATTATGCATCTCCTGAGCACCTAACATGTGCTTCTCATATGGCCCTGTATGTTACATCCAGTGTTCAAAATATAAACAAGCCGTCTTGGGACTCACCCAAGTTGGCCTACTTCTCAGCCGAGAAACCTTGGCATCACTGGGTCTCCCAGTTTTTTCATAGTGCTGAAACTTTTCTTATTATAAATTGCCAGTCAAACTTGAGTGACACAGGGGTGTCGGGCTTGGTCCTCTGGTGTGTCCAAGCCCAAGTACAAGTTTCTAAAACACCCACGTCCCAATGTACTATATTCCCATTGCCAAGTTCCACCAGAACCAGAAGTCAGAACTCATAAATCATATAATCTGTCCTAAAAAATTTTCAGACATGTATGACTGATCTGTAATTCTTTTGGGTTAAGTACCTACGGGCAATTGTATGACAAAGTTTTAAGTACTTCTCATTGGGGATAGCTTGATTACTGAATATAAAAAAGACGTGCATGATAATATTTAGCACAATCTTAGTTTAGTGCCCACCAATTTCAAGGGACACGTACATCTCTTATCAAACTTTAAATTTTACTTATAACATGTAACCATGAATTGATAAAAAAATATAATGCATCAAGTTGTATTCATAGAAATATTAATGCATGACTAAAATGCAAGAGAGAACAAAAGAACATGAAGTAAATATGATGAGAAGGCACGTTCAGCTGACAAGCACTAAATACCCAAAATAACTGGAGCTAAGACCCAGTCCTTCCTTCGCCAATTTATCAGCCACCTCACATTTTTTCTATAATGAACACTACAAAGAGGCACTTAAATCAAACTTGGAAATTCTGGCATATGATTGGTAGAACTACAAGAGTGGCCTTTTTTCTGTATCTGATTGATCACGTATCTGGTACTTCCCTGCTTGCTTGAGTTCATACGCATCAGCCAACAACTTGGTTCTTGGCTCTGGAATCATACCTTTCGATATCATCTCAGCATAGTATCCAAAAGCCTCATCCATCCTTCCCTTTTCATAGAGTCGATGTACCATCACAGTGTAAGACCTTTGATCAGGGCCTCTCCCCCCTCTCTCCATCTCTCTCCACACGCCATAAGCCCCCTGAAAATCATCCCAGCCTGTAAGAATCCTCAAAATCAAATTCTGGGTATCACTCGTAAAGACACACCCTGTTCTTTTCATTCTTTTCAATAATTCAGAGAACTCCTCTTTGTTCTTAGTTGACCTAAGGAAAAAATGGTAAGTCCTAGCATTTGGGGTGCACCCGTTTTGCTCCATTACATCCAAAAGCTCGTAAGCCTTCTCCATCCTCCTTATTTTGCACATGTACTTAATAAGTGAGTTGTATGTCACAACATCAGGGAGGCAACCTCGCTCGTTCATTTCATTAAATATACTTAGAGCTTCGGGTATCTTCTTCTTAAAGCACAAAGCATCCAATATAGAGTTGCATATTGCAACATCTGGGGTTAATCCTTTCTCCCACATTGATTTGAAAAGCTCTACAGCGCTGCCCAAGTTACCACCTTTGGTTAATGCATTTATGAAAATCCCATATGTATAAAGATCAGGTGCACAACCTGAAGAGATTATATCATTCCATAACCTCTTAACTTCCCGTAAATTTCCCATTAAACACCACCCATTAAGGATTATGTTTCTACTCCTAATTTCAAGAGGAAACTCCTCTTTCTTCAAATAAAGAAGAGACTCTGCTTCTTGAACATGCTTGTAACGACAAAGAGCCAATAAAAGAATTTGAAAAGCAACTTTGTCAAGCTTTAGGCCAAAATTCTCCCTCTTGTAAAATGTCTCAATGGCTTTCTCGACTTTGTGATCAGCTGCATATCTGTTAATAAGGATCTCGAATGTTCTCTCTGTTACAAATGAAGGCCCATCTTTGGATGAGTACATTTCCTTTACAAGATGCCACATTTCATCAAAACGCTTCATTCTACCCAAGATATCAATCATCACATTATAAACACCAGATTCATGAGAATAATTCCCTCGATTAGAGGCCCATTGGAAGAAGAAAAGCGCAGGTTTCCAATCTGATCGATGCCTATGTAGCACCACTAAAACCAACTCCTTAGTTATAATTAACCCAGAATTGTCAAGAGCAAATTCTAGTTCCTCACGAGTTTGAAATGACTTCATAAGCTTTTGAACCATTCCAGCTTCACTAGCACCTTCAAGAGCCAAATTACAAGAATCCAACTCTGGTTCTGTATGATCATACATGCTAGTCAATTTGGAATGGGAGACACCATCAGTTTTGATGTTACTGGATGTGATTGTCTCCTCTAATTGGCAGGCAAATTCAGTTTCCTCTGCATTTCTTTTGACAGAGAAGTCTCTATTAGGAACATAATACGCAGGAGAACGCTCAAGACTAGTCTTTCCACTAGATAAGTGCAGAGAGTCAGCAAGCACAAAGCCAATCGGACCTGGAAGGGGAAAATATGTGTGAGTTAAGAAAGAAAGGGAAAGGCTTCAACAGAACATGTCCCAAAATAGCCAAATCAATCATTTCTCACAAGCCTTTGGTAAATATGAAGAACACATTGAAGAAATGAAATAAAACCCATGATGATGTGACTGAACAAAGAAGCACTTTAGGATTTTCCATAGAAGATTAATTGAAAAATCTAAACAACAATGAAAAGAATTACGATGAAATTACATCCTGCTAGGACAAGATAAAAAAACAATATTTATAGGTACAGGAGAAAAGGAAATAAACACATAAGATGAAATTATAATAAAAGGGATCGTCTCCATCACATAACGAACAAAAGAGAAATTGGATAAGTATTCTAGAGAGAGAAACTTGACAGGAACCAAGAAGACATAAAAATACAATTTTTATGTAGTGTGTGTGTGTGTGTGTGTGTGAGCGAGAGAGAGAGAGAGAGAGGAGAGAGAGAGATAACAGTATAAGCTTGTCTGTGATGAAAAGCTAGAAGGGTGGTATGGAGAATTAGACACTTACATGAAGGCAGGGTAGTCTTTATCAGAAGTTTGAGGCTTCCTCGAGGCATAGCAAAATGCTGCTCCTTGCTTTAAGTCTGAGAGAGCAAAGAGGAGAAGACGAGCACATATAAACTTTTGAGCCAATTGCCCTTTTTTGCTTGACTATTACCAAAATGCCACTAGCCTGAAACTCATTATCATTTAGAAAAGAACATAATACCCAGTATCACCCTTGGGAAAGGACTTATATTCATGTAATTAAGAGAGAAAATATTAAAATAAAAAGAGATAAATGGATATTATGAAGGCATGTAATTAAGAGAGAGAGTGGTAAAATGTGTGCATGAAAGAGATGCATAATATGACCACGAGTGATTACATTAGGGTTCATATACAAGGAGTTCACTTTTCTACTATAGTTCATCATTTAGAGCACATGAACAACACACCCTAGTTGTCTGTTGTTAACATCTAACGACTTGGGGTGGTGTAACAGAACTATACAAAATTTTAACAATGCATTCTAGTTGCTCCTTATTGACATCCAATGGCTGAGGAGGTGTGCTCACCTGATTTCTTATCAGAGGAGGTGCCAAGATCAATTCCACATATTAGGGTTCTTTCGGACAGATCAATTCCACATATTAGGGTTCTATCGGAGAGATCAATTCCACATATTGTTTGGAATATCACTCTTCCTAATTCTTAGGAGTGAGACTAAATTATATCATATCTCATATTGTTCCAATAACAATACCTGTGTGAGTTCTTTCTCATAATTCTCCTAACCAGAGAAAAAATAATGTCACCACAAGTTTTCAATGACATTGAGATACAACACATGTAAATAAATAAATAAAAAGAAGAAAGCCATATGATTTATCATATACACACACGCACGTGTGCACATGCGAGCACACACACACAGAGGAAGAATATTCTGTAAGCCAATTAGCTTATGGAATAGTGTAAGCTGGACTGACAGGATTAATAGAACAAAAAGGATAATCAAGATAGAGGTGCTTTAAAAGCTAGCCTTTTGAGAGAGAAACTAATCTATGCTGGTGGAAAGAAACCTTCAAAACTCTTTCAGAGATAACTTTCCTTTCTCTCCCACATCCCCAAAACCCTTTGTCCTCCTATGGCTTATAACTTTATAGTGTGTCTCATAACTTCGGTCTCTCAATAATTCACACAATTCTATGTCTCCTTTGTTCTTGTAAATAAGTGCTACAGTACTTTTCTCCATTCATCTGGCATTTATTTGTTCTCAACACCTTGTTGAACAACTTGGTCAACCAATCAATGTCAATTTCCCCCATGCACTTCCAAACCTCTATCAAGATACCATTTGGTCCTAAAATCTTTCCTATCTTGATCATCTTCAAAACATCTTTCACTTTCGATATCTTAATCCTACGAATGTATCTATAACCTCTACCCTCATTTATGCCAACAGTTCCTTGTACCGATTGGCTCGCCATTCAATACACTTTAAAATAACCTCTCCACCTTTCGTTTACCTCTTCATCCTTTGCCAAATCCTCACTCTTAATACATTTAATATAGTCTAGATCTCTACACTTTTTCTCACTCATTTTGCTAATTTAAAGACATCTTTTTTGCTTTTTCTTATTCTTAGCTTACTGTATATATTATTGTGTGCCTTAAGTTTAGCCTTACTTTTGTGCTTTCTTAGGATTTCCAAATGAGCTTTAAACCATCTCTCTTCAAGGACCCAATGGCACTTAGCCTCCTGTATTTCCAAACATGAGGCAGGAGGGTTCCATAGAAAATGGTGGTTCAATTTGATGTTCCGTGACTAAGAGTTAGAGCAATTAAGTAGAGCAATGGACAATCTTGACCCTAATGGAGATGCCAGTGCAGAAGAAGACCCTTCCATGATGCCTCATTCCTCACAGGCTTTGTCCTGAACACATGGTGAGCTTCTTCCAATTTGTTGAATTTTAAATACATGGGGAACAAGTTCTTGTTTTTAAACAGGCTAAATATGAAGGAGTTTCTTACAACATCATGGATTGCTTTTCCATGATTCATAATAATGATTTCTAATAATCCATGATGGAGGACCATATGGGGTTGAATGGTATTTGAGGTGCCATGGCTTTTGGGTCTGGATTAATAAGAGAAGAAAGAATTAGATTTTTTTTGTTATTGAAGTCTTACAGAACATAAAGAAGATACCAATAAATGCTTGATTCTCATCCACTCTGAAGAGATAAATAGTGGATTTTAACTCTTAATTCCCTTATTTTCTTTAAATTTATCAGAAAAAATAAAGATTTCTGCTTCCTCCCCTTCAAAGTTCAAAAGATACCAGTAAACGCTTGCTCCTCATCCACTCTGATGAGATAAATAGGGGATTTTAACCCTTAATTCCCTTATTTTCTTTAAATTTATCATAAAAAATAAAGATTTGTGCTTCCTCCCCTTCACAAGTTCAAAAGATCACTTTTATACTAGAGTGCAAAAAACTTCAAAATTGCATGAAATGAGATCCCCACAATATAACAACAGATTTCAAGAAATATAAACCCCAAGAATAGAATAAATAAAGAGAAAAACATGAAATTGGTATATCAAACAAATAAAATAACTAAATGGTCCAAGAAGGAAAACAACCTTTCAGAATCCTCCTACTGAATGACTGTGCATACGCCTGCAATCTGGTTTGACATCAAAATCAAGAATTGAGTCTCTTGCACAAATTCAAGCCATAAAGAACACTTTAAAAAGTTTAAACTTTAAAGTGTATTGAAAGTTGCTCATAGGTAATATGAAAGATTGTACGATATGCTCCCATCCGACCATATTGTATTACAAGCATCTTTCAGGCCCAAAATTTTGCGATCCACTTAACGAGCATTCTGAAAGAGCACGTACGAGGGAGCATAGTTTAATTCTACCTTTGTCAAATGAGCCGCTTACAATGATTTTTTCAATCTGAAATTTTAGAAGTTCAAACTGCACCAAAGTAGACTATGCACGATAATTTGGCAAATAGGGTTGTAGGCTGTCTTCTTTTTTTTTTTTTTTTTTAACGGTTTAAATAGGGTTTTAGACTATCCATTTCACCTTAAAAATAAGTGTTTACGGATCTGCAATATTATAATATTTGGAGTTTCAAATTTCATAGTTGGTATTAAGAATTAATTTTAAAATCATTATGAAAAATTTTGAAATTAATTTTAGAGTCATCATGAAAATTTTTCGATGCCGAAAATAAGGGTTTAGGGTGAGATTTTACTTTGTAATCGTAAAACCTGGTTCTCATATAAACTGCATCCATTAGTTTTTGCTATTAAATACGTAAATATTTTGTAATGCAATCCAAGAAATTTCACAAAAATAGATCACAATTCTCTCTCTGGTGCGCGTGTGTGCACGGGCTATTCGTTAGTAAGAGTATAAAATCAATAAAAATCAGACTTTTCAGAAAGGTCAACCGATCAATAAAAAATCAGATTTGGAGCTCAAAATTTGCCATCGTCACAAGACTAAGCTTGGACTCTTGATTATGATTGATTTCAAATTTGGGAACTGGAGAATTTAAAATCCTTTCTTTCTCCTCTTTGAAATTGAGATCTCGACGTACATGTGATTGATGGTTTTAGAAATTTTTAGGTGGCCATAATGCTCTCAGCTGAGCGTTTTAGGCACCGGTTTAATTGTATAACTTGGTCCCATGGGTCTACTATTTAGGTTCCGTCTTTGTGGGCTGTGAGAAATCACGACCTTGTGGGTGCCTTTTCTAGTCGGATCTAGAGTAAAAACTGAATTTAATCTGGCCAAAATCAATATCTAATATATCTTTGGTAGTCCAACCGCTCAAACCTTCAACTGGTGGCTCGGAGTAAAAATCTAATTTGGTAATGGTCAAAACCATTATTTGACCAGTTTTAACCAATCCAACTGGCCAGTTTCAACCCTGTGGACTACCCAAACAAAGCGTGTAACTATTATTTTAATACATTATATATTATTTAACTATAATATATATTTTGATATTTTTTTAAAATCCAATTAAACCGATTTGACCGACTATATCAATTTTGACTAAACCATATCCATTACCAATTTGGCACTTATTAGTTCAATCTGGCACTTATTAGTTCAATCTTGATAACATTGCAAGGATTGTACATGCCCTCAAACTTGTGAGGGAAATATAGTTACAAGGAACCATCCAACTAAAGAGGGTTATGGCCAATTCAAAATCAGTTTAACCATATCATCTTTTAAAAAATATAAAAAATTAAAATAATAGTTAAAACTATGAAAAATACTAAACCAAGGCTCTCAACTTTTTTTTTAACCAATAAAACTTAATAATATGACCAGCTAAAATAGATCAAACACTTATTTCGACCAAAATTAAATTAGACTTCGACCATAACCAAATTAAACTCTTTAGACCAGACTGACTAAGGTACCAATGTTCAGTTTGATTGAACAGATAGAATGGTCCAGTACAATGACTTTGATTTTAAAACTGGCTCATTTTTCAACAACGATGCGTGTAAAATCAAAAGGGACATTCAAACGACACATAAAAACATAGAAACACATAGTTATCAATATCGGGCCAAGCTGGCTTGTCAACTCAAACCTCTTACCAGTGTCTTGGTTGTTTATGTTCGAGGTAAAAAAAGATATATGATCGAAAACTAATCAAAATTTGATTGATTTTGAATTATCAGACCAACCGATTTTAATTTATTCCACTAGCTAAATGAATTTGAACAACTTTTTAAATATATTTTATATTTTTAAACTATCATGTCTATTTTTTTTATTTTTTTTAAATTCAATCCAATCTATTTTACTGGTGGTTGGATCAATTTTGATTAAACCAAATCCTTTAATCAATACAATCCACTGAAAAAACGATATACCAACAAAATTTAAGAGAGCACTCAAATATGCAAGGTTAAAATTTCATTGAAAAATGGAGAAGTCCCATTCAATGAAAGGGTGAGACTCTTGCCTCCATTAAAACGTTAGAGAGAGAGAAAGAGCTTCTTGCCTCCATTAAACAGTCAAGGAGATATCTTTGAAATAATTGTGCTATAATTGCCAACCATGTCTTCTCCCTAGACAGTTGCTTCTGGAGAGAGAGAGCTTCTTGCCTCCATTAAAAGGTCATGGAAATTTATTTGAAATAATTGCGCTATAGCTGCCAACCATGTCTACTCACTAGAAAGTTGCTTCTCAGATTTCTCAAGGTTTGTCAGTGAACATCAACCCTTGAGAAGCTGTGGACAATGGATCTAAGACATATATCATAACAATACAAAACAAAAAGAAAGACAAAAACTGCGTTAACAAAAGAGAAAAAAAAAAGTAATTCAAAAAGAACAAAAAAGAAAAAGAGAGAATGATACAGGGGACAGAAGAACAGAACTCAAGCCCTTAAAGAGATAAACAATATCTAATTATCATGTAGAGATATACATCATTTGCAACATAAAAAGGAGTCAAATAAAAAGGACAGTAACGCATGTGAACCTTCCAATACTCTAAATAGCTACTTTCCAATATATAAATCCAAAAAGAAATTGTTAGAACCTACTTGTTAAGGGAGGCCATTGTGACCAACACCGAGCTTTAGCCACCCATAGTTAAAACCTAATAATATAATTACAGGCACCATGTTCACCAGCCCTCCACGGCCACATGGCATCATCACATACTTTCAAGTAGATCAGCATCCCAAATCAATAGGGCCCCCCTAAAACATGGGCCCACCCCATTTACATGGATACAGTCAGCTTCCCTGTTTCCCTTGGAATTCTTCATTTCTTTGCCCTTAATTTTCAGAAATTTTCAGCTAATTTTCTGTGTATGAAGATCACAAAATATCCAAGAGCCATGAAAGGGGACCATCAGAAGCTAGAGCATGTTATAATTCTGACTGTTCAAAAGGCACGCGCACAAAGAGCTGCCCGTGAAGTGTGACCACTGCAGATGTCTGGTGTGGATCGATCCTCGAAGGCAAGCTCACAACCTAAATAAAATGCAATAAGCAATTTAAGAAAGTAAGAGACAAATGATATTAGAGAGCACCCACACATGTTTTGCGCCAAACGGCATGAAGATCAAGCATCCAATTTGTCTTACCCAATTTTTTCTTGTGCCTTTTTTTTTTTTTAAATGGTGTTAAGAAATTATTTTCCCTTTCTTTTACAGATTAACAAATTTCACCACATTAAACATGTGAGCAAAGCTAAAGTAGAATTACAACTCAAATATTTTTATAAAAACTATGCCGTGATAATCAGAGCCTTCTCGCAACTATTTAGGGTCTGCTACACAAATCCTGGTCTGTCATTCTGCTCTATCAATCTTCATATATTTTCTCACTAATTCCAACCATATCATTTTGGGCCTACCCTTTGCCCATGATCCATATTATCATGAAAAGGCTAACTCATGAGTCCTAATGTGCTATATCAAATAGATCGATGGACAGATGGAAGAAGAGTGGGTCATAACACTTGCGTCCACATCAAGTTCTCATCGGGAAAACTCTCTCAATCATCGTCAATCAATTGATTAGACAGGCGACCTTAAACTTTTCTATGACCATATGGGTCATAGAATACTTCTCCATTATTTTATAAGAAATTTGAAATACTTTTTGGGGAGACAAACAAAGTCCCACTATTGGAAACCTCGGCAGTTATAAGCCGGAATAAATCAGGTTTTATTGTGATTAAATTACGACTGGGACTCTTTTTCTTTTTTTTCTTTTTTTTTTTTTGGGACACATCAACAGGGTAGCAATGGAACCCATGATGCCAAGTTGTAGCTTCACCAGCCTAATCACCGAAGCCAAGCCACCCATTCCTTGCACCTAGGAAGCTAATAAAGCACACAGTTTAATAAAGGTTGAACAAGAGAATGGATTGACCTTCTTGAAGGGGGTAACACCCCAAGGATTATCAGGCTGCTCCGGCTCACCAGAGATGACCAGACGTCCTGCTGGATCGGACTGTACACGTACCTGAATTTGCACAGCACATAACTTCAGATTTCATTTTCTACAGGAATAAAATAATGACACCTTTCTTGTAATCATAATAAACAAGCAAATGGCGAGGGCGTTGCACATTGGTCTAGTTTCAATAAAGATATTATACAAGAGATCTTCCAGATTCAATAAAACTTATTATTTTAATTAAATTCTCAAATCAATTAATATCTTTTTTTGAAAATTTCATTCACTATTTAATTTTATTTCTTAAATTTTATGTATTTTCCCCAATTAGTTGGGAAATGCCTTGACGAGGATGATGAAATTTTATACTTTATCTATTTTCTAATTTATAAATTTAATTTGTTGAGATAAATACCAGTTGTTCTAATAATTGATGAAAATCCCTTGTTTCGCAGGAATTCCTTATTTAAAATCCCTTGATTCTAAAAAAAAATTGATTTGATTGCGAATCCTATTTTGGCAGGAATTCTTGTTACAAAGTTGAAAGAGAGATATTCTTTACACTAATTAAAGGGAAAAAAAAGTAACGGAAAGAAATAAAAACTCACACTCCCAATTAATCTACCTTAACAACATAGATTATTGGTGTATCACTGATATCAAAAAAAAATGTTGCATCACTACTATTATCAGACTATTGGTGGCATTTAAGGCCAGAACAGCAAGGGCCAAAGTTGTGCAACATATTTCATTTTTCTTTTAATCTAGGTCAAATAAGACATTTCATTTGCCAAATGGTTTTTCAAAACTTCATCTTACATATCCAGAAAATATATGCAAATGTAACCATACGACCAAACATATAGAATATAACTCCACCCATGCACATAGAACAAGTATAAAGCAGGGCACTTCAATGAGAGGTAGAAACTTCCATACAAAGAAAATTATTGCATATTCAGAGTGCATATGTCGTTATGTGCACAGGCAACACATCCACAATCAGTTCAGGAAAAATGGGAGGAACGGCCTTAGTGTATCATGTCCATAGAGTACTTCACCTCTGCCATTTATTTTCTGAACAGACCATCAACACACTGCATGCATAGTGTGAGGGTACACATGGCACATATGCAGCATGCTCCAAATGAATGGGTAAAGTATTCCTGAGATGAGATTTTTTTTGGCCTCTTGTTTGTGAATTCTTTGTATTTTTTAGAAAATAATAAATTCTCAAAATCATGGACTCAGCATGTGACTAAGTCCCATGCTGAGTCCAAGTAGTAAACTATTGTACTTATGTCGACGGCTTCAGAATGCACTAAGGGTAAGTCTATCGTTTCTTACAATTGGTAGAAGGCTTTTCATTGTTTTACAAATTAGTTCAATAAATATCTCAAAATAGGCACCACCTTTTAAATTATTTCGAGCAGTGTACTTTTCCCAGTTTCCCCTTCCATAAAGAAACACCAATATCAAATCATACAGATCTGAATCATAATGCTTTTTAATTACCTCCTCACGCAGAAGCCCAGGAACTAAAGCATAAACTTCATAGCAATCTTTCTGTACAAAAGCACAGAAGCAACTAGTTAAACCTTCCACATAATTGATATCTCATAAAACTTTTCTGGATAGTGAGATTCAAATCCCATCAAAAGTAAAACCATTTCACCAATAATAAACAAAATTAAATAAATAAAACGTCAGAAAATGAAACAAGAGTAACCAAAACCATATAAAAACAGCAACTCAACGTGGGTAACAATAAGTATAGAATAAACATAATATTAAAAAACAAGAAACAAAGAGAAAACTATTATCAAATATTAAAAAGGACAACTCAAAGGGGGAACATAATCCAACACAAAACAATTTTAGAAACATCATCATCCTACTCAAGTGAAATAACTTACAGTCCGCCTAACATTGATCTTCACCCAATCAGCACATGGCCCAACATCAACAACCATTGTATCCATCCTGGTAAAAGCAGAAAAAATAAGGCATTAACGCTTAGTCCCCTTGATAAGAAGATTTTTCCCTTCCAAATACGAAATGTACCAATAAAAAAAATGAAATGCTAAAAGTGAAAACAATCCGTGCAAAATGCCTATACTTTATTTAGACAAAAAAATGATACAGTTTATTTAGACAAAAAATGATATAATTTAAGTAGAAATCTTCCAAAACACAACAAAACAGTTAACATATTTTTTGGACCTGGTTTCTATGAGCCCAAGCCCGCATATGTAGAAATGTGGGCCTATTAATAAATCTATTTTTGAGATGGATTTTTTTACTTAATTTTAAGGACATGTAATCTCTAACATGGAGATCATGAATATGAAAAAGTAAGTAAATTTCAAAAACTACAAATAATAATTCTAGTAAGAAAATATTTGGACCGTTAGTTTCCATTGTTTTTAGATGGAACACCTACTTGCATCCATCTTTAAGATGGATGCGTTACACTTTTTGGACCACATATGTAGTCATGCGATCCAGCCCGCATGAAACAATTTTCCATATTTTTTTGTTGGTTGTTCAATGGTAGGATTCAAACTAGGGAAGTAGTGTTGCAATCCTCAACACCTTGACCATTCTAAGCCAAGAGCTCGAATTCTTAAAATAAGAAACCAATCAACTCCAACCCATACAAGATAAAAAGGTGATTACCATATAAATCATAGAAGAATCAAAAACACATAATCCATCAAACATATCCATATAGGTTATGTGAAGGGTGACAGAACAGAAAGAACATGAAATACTTAAGCCTATGATCTTTACTGTGGCTTTGTAATGGATTTTGTTCTGGCAGCTTTAACGGCACGTTCCAAGGACGATGGCTTCTTTCTTTTAGGAGTCCCTGAGAGAATTATTGACAGCCATGGTAAGACAAGTAACAGTAATGGATACTGAAAACAAATGAATGAAGTGAATTTAGATGAAGAACCATACCAAGATTCTTTAGTTGCTTCTCACGCTTAATTAAAGAAACTGGGGTCTTATCCTACAAATATAAGATATTTACATCAATAGAAGTCCAACAAAAATGGAGCCATACTTGAGCTTTACAATCTATTAGGGGGCACTTCAAAACTCACTCACCTTGATAATTGGGTCCCCAACTTCACCATTACCCAGGAGGCGTTGAGAGTGCCATCCTTGCATGGCACGAGCTGCTGCGTCTCTTCTAGCCCTACCTGATCCAGATGCTTGGTTGGTGAGCTGCAGAGATTTCCATACTTTCAGCTGGTTTCTTGGAAAGGCAAGTTTTATATTTAAAAAGGAAATGCCTAATCATGAAAATGCAAACCTACACCAAATGAATTCCAGAAGGGGAGAAAAATCAAATAACAGTTGATTACAATTAACAATGTTCCAAATAAATCTCAAATTGAAGTATCATCCCAGAAATGGTATGGGTCTAATAACATCAAAAGTTTTTTGTCGATTATACAATAGTGCGTTTTGTGTTTTATTTATGAGCAAGCTTAGTATCTTAGAAAACAAGAAGTAGAAGGACCTCAAAAGAGCTGAAGTTACTATGTCAGTGCGAGGGACCCAGCTTCTGCACATCCCTCCCTGACAAACACTCCCAATATGCCCCCAACTTTTCTTCCATTTTCCCAACCACCTTCCCAAGTCTTTCCTTTGACCCCAAAGAAACCTCTCCAAAAACCTACTCAGTACAAACCCTCTCCAAAAACCTACTCAGTACAAACCCTCTCCAAAACCTACTAGGTAAAATCCTTCCACTGATATCCTTCTCTTTAAGTTTTTAACTTTTTATCGACTAAACCAATAAGAATACACTGCCTAGGCAGGCAACTCGTGTTCGAAGCGCTACGAGAGAGAGAGAGAGGAAGGGGGGGGGGTGGTTTGGATAATAAACCGTCAGAAATACATACTCAAAAACATAAAAAGAAAAAAACCCAGAATGAACTTATGAAATATATATATATATATATATATATATATATATATGGAAAAAATTGGGATTAGCCCACTAGCCCATATGAACATATGAGCCCAACGGCCCAGATTGAATCTAGGCCGATCTGACGATCACGGATGTCCGGTAGTGTTTGAATTTTAATTTTTTTTCTACAAATCCAAATCACTTGAAAATTTAGGAGTGTGCTCATCAAAAATAGTTGAATCTTCGAAAAGTATCAAAAAAATATTTTACATGAAATAAATTGACCAAAATACCCCCAAAAAGTTTTGGGGGTATTTTGGTCATTTTTTTCCGTGAATAGTTTTTTTATATTTTTATTTGATACGTCTTGATGAGTAGAACACACGCCTAAAATTTCAAGTAATTTGAATTTGTCAAAAAAAAATAAAATTCAAACACGAAATGAGGTCGTGACCTTCAGATCGGCTCAGATTCAATCTGGGCTGTTGGGCTCATATGTTCATATGAGCTAGTGGGCTAATCCCAGCTTTTTCCATATATATATATATAGAGCAATGATTTCATGCAACCGTTGCATAGTAATATGATGCAACAACCTTAAAAAACCATCTTATGGCCATTTGTTTGATCCAAATTTTGAAATATACACTCTT
>NW_006499728.1:1746303-1756424 GCF_000471905.2 Amborella trichopoda | reverse complement strand
ATTGTCTCATATATATATATATATATATATATATATATATAGAAACGTCACTTAGCCCAAACCCAATATTAAGAAAAAATATCAAAATATTGAAAAGGGACACTAAAATACGATAAAAAAGTCACAAAACTTAAACCAATCTTGATAAAATGTCAATAACTGCAATCCAAAACCCAATATTGAAAATGGGCAACAGATCCAAACCCAAACTTGAACAAACAAGCGAAAACAAAAACCAAATTTGAAAAACAAACAAATCCAAACCCAGTGTTAAAAATGTTGCCAAAACATAAATCCAAAATCGAAATGTACTAGTTTTTTAAAACCTAATCGAAGTTGGCTCAAATCAGTGAGCTCAGGTTGCCAAAACACCGCTATTCCCACCACTTCAAGTCGCACAAAAGATCAGTTTTTATACTCTTAAGCACAAAAAAAAATTTAAATCACCAAGAAAAATCTCACAGATCTTCTTGATTCTTCTTCTCTCTCATAATCAAGCTAAAAGTTCTGGATGGGAAGAGTACCCACTAAAACCCTTTCGTTCCTTTTAGGGAGAGGAAAGGACCCAAAATTCCCTACCCAAGGCCATTTTCCACCTCAGGCAAGGGGAATGAGGTGCCCACCTTGGCCCATAAGGGGCCCAAGGTGATAGGTGGGTGCCTAGTCAGGACCTTGGCCCAATAGGCCAGCATGTTTTTCCTAGTTGGGATCTTGGCCCAAAAGGCCAGCATGTTTTGTAAGTCCCCACACTCAGTGTCCACATATCCCTAGGGAATGCACCTAGGAACTCGGCCACCTCAAGACCCAGGCGCCTAGGCAGACTGAATTTTAAAACAAACTTGACCCACCTCCAGATCCAGGCACCAAGGTGGGTTGAATTTTACAAGAATGGACTCACTAAACGAGTAGATATCAAACTGTATCACTGCTAAGGATAACAGATATGCAACTATTGATAGCCAAGTTAAGCATAAGAAGGGAATGGGGTTGAGATCGTGGTGGTAGCACCACTTGAGCGTCAGCTACCGGTCTAGGTTTCCAGTCTCACTGACACATTCGAAAACCGCTAATTATTTATAAAAACGGGTAGGGGCCAGTATTCCCCACTGATATACCCAAAAAAAATAAAAGTGAAGTGTAAGAAAGAAGTTCCCAAAGAACATTGAAACTTTGTTCATCCCTTGTATCCTCATGAAGTTAGCATCCCCATTAGCAAATCTGAACTTCAAATCCAAAGGACATGATAAAAACTTATACACTCTATGTTATTAATATCTCTTTCATGACATCCACCATCCTCCATGTATAACATTTTTCCGATCAGCCAATCCTATAACATTCACAGGATTCCCCGCTATCATCAATGATCCTGAGAATGACTGCCAAAGCCCAGTAAGATCAGAGTCTAGCAACCCTCAATGCCATTGGTCACATCTCTAGAACTGTCTCTGGAACTGCTGCCATAACAGAAAGCAGAGGATCACCATGTGAACTTCCACCAAAATTAATTTCACAAAGGCCTACAGGTGGCACCACTAGCCTGGAGATTTCTACCAGACCAGAAATTACAAACCATATTCTTGTAATCGGAAACAATTTCAATGTTCCAACTTCTAAATATCATGGAACTCCTGAACAAGAGCAGTATCTTCATTGTGTACCTGATACAGTCATGGATTGAGGCTAAACTGTAGCACATCCTTGTAAAAATCATGTGGTTCCTTCCCATACCAATCATCATTCACACTCGGAGAGAAGGAATGGTGCACAAAGTTTCTCAATTCTAAAACAAAAGAAAGTAAAGCATTTCTATCACCACAACAAAGCCCTAATCCATACTTATAAACTAACCTAAACAGCTCACCTGGCCATCACCAGCCAAAGGCATCGAAGGATCTTGATGAGAAGCAGCAGGTGTTGGGAGCTCACCACCATGGGTTTTATGCCTTTCATAATCCAAAAGTGCCTGTAAAACCAATCAGAAAGAAAAATTACATGATTGAGAAACAACTAACAATAATGACTTTTCTAATTCCAACTGACGCATAGCCCATTAGGTGATTCCATCATATGTCAAAAATAACTCCTTCCATCATATGTCAAAAATAACTCCATGACTTATAAAGTTAGTGTTTGCAAACAAGATTGGATCTGCTGGTACAAATCAGTTTTGGTCCAAGTTGCCCATATCATGCATCGAAGACACGAGAATCAGGAAGGGCACCAAACAGGAATACAGCCAAACCCAAAAGTCACAGACCAACTGAGCCAGTTCACCAAGCCCAACCACTCAGGTTATTTTAGATACATTTTATGTTTACACAAGATACCCTTTGTTATGAGAATGCAGGACAGTGGTGGGAGTCCAAAGTCCGCACTAGGCTTGCAACAGGCCAAACCGAACCTGGCCCTCAGGCCTTGCCCTTTGACATGGTTTGGCTGGGCGGGCCAGGTCATGCCCAGGCCAGGCCTTTTATATGTGATGGGCCTAGGCCAGGCCAGGCCTTTTATATGTGATGGGCCTAGGCCAGGCCTGGCCGGATAAGAAATCCGGACCATTCCCCAGGCGACATAAATGGCCCAGGCCTGGGCTTTCACTGGACCGGGTCTGAGCAATTGCCAGCCAAAGGAAAACCAGCAGCATTAACTACATAACCAAATCAGAACATCTGTCCTTTTTTTTTCTTTTTAAGTTGGTTTTTCTACTACAAGCAAACATGGTGGAGGAAACACGGACTTCCAAGGAGGTAATATGTCTTAATAATCACACTTTTGGGGGTTAGTTACCGTAGTACTATTCTTGACAGTTTAGAAGTATATTTCAATTGATGGTTCACAACACAGTCATTCAAACTCTTGCTTTCCTTCAATGATGAAATTAATCATAAAAAATTCTAATAGATTAATTCCATCAATGCCAAGCCAGAGAATAGTAAGTGGAATCAGATTTTCAACTCTTTTTTTCTTTTTGGGCTATCAAAATATTCATTTTCTCCATAGTTGCATAAGATGGTCAGATCTTAACTAAGCCCTAAATTGTCCTCATAAGGTATGCAAACCCACTCCAAGAATGAGAATACTGTTGCATTTGGCACACACACACACATGCACGCACACGCATGCACTCACATCCAAAACACACACTAACACATATGCACAGATCAGAAATTAGAGAATTTGAAGACCTGGAAGCATTAAATTACTAATTAAATCCATCTACTGGGTGTTTTCATGTGTAAGAGAACGAGTAGGACAGCTAGGTTTGCTATTTGGACAATAATCAAGAGTTTGAATTCACAATCCATCTTACAAAGCAGGTGTTTTGCCGGACTAAAGGCCCAGGAGCAATCAAGCATTTCAATTTATATACACCTCATATGTGCTAATGACGCCGCCAAAGAACAAAAGATCATTGAACCAGAAATTAAATATTGCCAATACACTAGATGACTAGATTCATCAAGAAGTATCACCTTTTCATAGAAACATCGAAATGACCATGAGACTGTAGTGCAAGTCCTGCAATATGGGAAGATGCCAAACAGAGAGTTAGCCATCATCATAAGTATCATGAATAATGGGGAGAAGAGTGGAGACATCATAAAATCATTAAATAAACACATCTTTCGGTGAAAAAGCAGCAGCGAAAAAATGAAGATATGTAAAATATAAATAAAAATAATGGGTTGGAATCAATAAAGCAAAAAAAAATTATGCAACTCCACTTAGTTAATGAATTTCAATCAACATAATCCAAATATACACAATTCCAAGTGCATGATTTCTGCAAAGTTCCATTTGCATTTCTGACTAGCAATAACCTTATTCTTTTCATAACGCAATTCATTCTCTGTTCCTCTAATACCAAAAAAAAAAAAGATTCATAACGCAATTCATACTCAGTTCCTCTAATACCCAAAAAAAAAAAAGAATTAGCGAGAGAGAGAGCGCCACACAGCCCTGAGCCAAAAGAAATACTGACTCAGTGTAAGCATCCTAATATTGATGTCAGCCTGAATAACTAATGCATGATCCAAGGAAACATTCACTTCCTTTATGTTTTCAATTAACAGTTTTCATTAGTAGAAAATAAACAAGAGAAAAAAAATGAAACAAAGATTCATTCAAGACAATAGCCTACTTACAACCAAGAATTTCAAACGTATATTTGACAAACGTTTTAAAGAAAATTAACTAGTAACAAAGGAGTCATTAGCAAATGTTTTAATGGACCATTAGGTGTTAATGATTCATCGTAGGCAGAACTAAAAACAAAAGGTGGTAAAAACTAAGAAGGAAAAGGAAAAATAATGAAGTGCCTTGCCAGTCATGACATTCCCCTTATGCAAAACAGAAAAAATGATAGATTTTTTCCATTTGAATAAATGTGCAGATCTAATATACTCATAAAAAGTGTTAAAAAACTATGTAACTTCTTACTTTGGGGGCTTGAAAGACTCTCCCACTTGGCGCCACAATTTACATGAAGTAACCTGAATGTATAACAAACAAATATAGCAATGAAGTCAAGATGCTTACCGCATAATTGATACTTTGAAATGAGAGAAGCTAGCAACCATTAGTTTCATCCAAGACCAAACTAATTGAACATTATGTAATGAATAGATGTGTAGCATGTCATAAAATTAACAAACAAATAGGAAAGTATCGATTGAAATTAAAAAGGACAATATAGCAATGAATTATCTATATAAAATCAAGGTAAACACCTCTAAACAACATAAGAAAAAGAAAAATAAATAAATAAAGGAGAAACACCTACAATCAAACATACCTGATCATAACCACCCAACCTAGTGACAGCTCTCCACAGTCTACAAAACAGAACAACAGGCATTTGGAGTTATCTTTACGACCATAAACATCAGATTTCTAAAGTCTAGCAGAACGAGTAAAGAGGCCTTGAAAAACTTACTTGAGACAATTCAAGCCCTCTCCATAAAACTTTGGGGGCTTGAATTCCATGCTCCTTTCCTTGAAGAAAGCCTCCAGCTCCCTCATAAATGCAGCTTGCTCCTCCTCTGTACCAGAATCATCACCCTCTACTATTCGAGTATCAAGAGGGAAAGAATGGTTTAAGCCATCTGCATTTACTTCCTGTTTCATAGCCACAGATGGCAAGCAATTTTCCTCAGATTGTCGGACCTCACTCGCATTCCCTTGGGCTCGGATGTCTTCCAAATTATCACCATTTTCATGGTGTGAACCCTTCAATCCATTCTCTTCCTCAATCTTGACATTCTTTGCAAGGTCTCCATTTATGGGATGATAATCTTCATGGGCCACACCAGACTGGTTCAGAACTTGGTCCTCAATAGCTATTGGGGTTCTTACTCCATTGTTTCTATTGTCTAGATTTTGGTCATTGTTTTGAATTAAAGAGTTGGGTTCATCAGAAGGCTCAACAAAAACAGGGGGGCTATCTAATAGAGTTTCTTCTTCAGCTTCAGAGCTATCATCCTCTGAGCTTTCAGATGGGTCTCCAGTCAAATTGGGTTCTTCAATTTGTGTATCAACTTGATTTGGAGTTTCATGTTCTTCCTCTAGTTCTAGTTCCTCATGATCCATTATATGGTTCATTCTGAACCAGAATTCAAGCTTAACCAAAATTCAAACTTCCAAAAATCTTATTGATATATTTGAATACTACCTAAATTATACTATGAATTAACGTTCATCACTCCAAGTATAAAATGCGAATTAAAGTTCATCTACAAAATGCAAATGAAATCTCATGCTTATAATTTTCATATAACAACCAAAAAAAGTGTTCAATACTGAAAACAATAGGTGTTCCCTTTGTGATAGCTTGACTGCACTCAGAATTGAATTTCTGTTGAGTGGCTCAGTTCAGTGACTTTAAAAAATTAGCATAAGGGCACCCCTCTATGTGGCTGAAAACCCATTCTTCCGTACATTTTGCAAATTGTGGTCAGGGATCTAGGGTTAAGAGGTTTTGTGAATTAAAAAGATTTCCAGAGCAAACAAGATCTCACATGATATGAAAGGAACGAGCGGGCCTTCTATACGCCCTAAAACATGCGCCTCAAAGTTCTGGTAACCTTTTAATAGAGTTTCAGATCTTAGAGAAGAAAGCTTGGACCTCCGACAAATTCTTCAATGGAGTTCAGGAAACCTTTTTCGGATTTCTCTGCACCAGAAAAGCCCAAAAATTTACCGATAGCTCCGAATAAACCCTAGAAAACTTCCTTGTACATATTCTGAGATTTTGCATCCAAAACACATGCTATGAATGAAAAGACGCAGGAGTTTCAGAGATATTTTAAATGGTTCCTTTTTAGGGTTTCTCTGCAACGATATGGTGAATGATTAATGACGATGAAATATGGGTAATGGTCAAAACTCAAAATATCCGTATCTTTGCATTGAAATACACTCCTACCCATTCCTTTTAGGAAAATGGTTGAATAGGGCTTGAGACCTATCAAAATAAATAAAGCCTCACCTCATAACCCATCAAAAATTGCAACCTCAAAGGTTAAAAAAACCTATAAATCGATTATCTCAGCTTTAACATTATAATTTTAAATTTTTAAAATAATATATATTACAACAAATCATTTAAATCATCTATTTTACTTTAAAAATAAGGGTTAGCTACCATCATCTATTTTACACTATTATGAAGACTTTTGATGTGAAAGTACTTTCCGGATGAGAATTTGTGATGAGGTTTTATTTTATATTTATAAAGTCATAGCCCTATAAAACCTTAATTCCTTTTTTTTTTTTTTTTTTTTTTTTTTAATAAGAGTTTCGCATGTATTGTACTCCCACGGGAAAATAACGCATAGGTACTCTGCAATCATAAGACCTAATTTGGATGATTTTTTTTGTTCAGTTTTAAATTTTGGGAACTACCCTAAAGTCACTATATTACTATTTTCAAAATAAAATATTTAAATTTTGAGTTTTTAATATTTAGATCTTACCTTTCAAAAATTACATGATCTCAATTCAATCTTGAGACATTATTTTTTAAAAAAGTTTATATAAAGTTGTAGAAATAAAGTTGCAATAATCTACACCACCCATTTTATTTGTACCGTATAAATTGAGCAATATCTTGAAAGATGTATAATGTATTAATATTATTTTAAAAAATATTTTAAATCTATACCGATCAAATAAAATGGCGGTACATAATATTGCAACTTTATTCCTTATTGCAACCTCGTACAAATTGCACCTTATTTCTTTTCTAGTACTTAGATGGTTCGGTTTAGAATTTTATATACTGAAATTAATCTACGGGTTGAAGAGGGAACATTCTCAAAATTTGGGGACTAAAATTACACCTACATTGGGTTTTACCTGAGGGAGTAAATGTACATTACACCCCCACGGGAGTATAAAACCTTTTAGCAATAACCCACGCTCAATGAAAAGTCCTCCACTCCTCTGGTAAGATACACGTACTCGTGATCGGAGGGCATACTTGCTATTGCGGGTTATCACCGTTCAATTACGGACTGGAGGGCGATGGAGAGATGATCCTCAAAAACACGATATAGATTGATGGTCGACCACTCTCTCTCCATCTCCATCCAACCCTTGGATTGGAGGACGATGAGCTATTGATGACATATCCCCTTAGAAAATTATAGAAAATATTTTTCTTGTGCATATGGTACTCCCATTCCTATAGGAACATATTGTAAAACTTAATCCCTTGGGTAGAAACTAGCATAAGAAGATTTCATCGATACAAAATATTAGGAACCACCGAAAAATAATTAGATGATTATATTCATCAGAAAAATCATAATAATAACAAATTTGAGTTTTTTGACACTTAGATCTCACCTTTCAAAATTTTGATTTTTCTATTCAATCTTGAGGTATTTTTTTTCTATAAAAATACTATTTATCTTTTGTATATGAAGGTCACAATCATTCTCACTCATTAGATATCGAATTTGATGACTTAAGGTGAGTCACAAAGTACATGAATTATTTTTTTAGAACTTTGCGTCTATTCAATATCACTCTTACAACTATTCATTTTGAAATTGAAGGGACAAGAATGATCGTGACCTCTATATACAAAAGATAAATAGTTTTTTTGTAGACAATCCCATTATTTTTTTCAATCTTATAGCACATGAATTATGGAGGTTACATCCCAAGATTTGGGGTCATAAAACAACTCTCAAATTGGGTTTTACCCAACGGAGTAAATAGATAGTATACTCCATCGAGATTCCAATAAATCATCGAAATTGATAGCTGATACTACTCGGAAGTAGACTAGAGCAAGCTCATGTGTTACTATCGAGGGAGAGAATATGGTCCCCAACATAAGCCAAAGGAAAAACATATACAAAATGAAAAATGTAAGGTTTATATAAGGTGCCCACCTGCCCACCTTAAATAATCAAAGGGTGCACGTTCAAATTTTGACATATGATACATTTATGGTGCCATAAACTTTGTGACCAATTGACAATATGCTAAATTATAAAATTTTAAACTCAAAAAATAATACAGATGGAAAAAAATTAATATTTAACAAAAAATCTAGAAAATAAATGGTTCAGTTATCGGGTCACATGATGTACTATTTGTATAACTTGTAATCTTTTTTTTTTTTAACCATTTATACATCTTGAGGTATACACGATCAATGAGAAGGTTTTTCAACATCAAAACAGCATTTTCCAATGAGTTTTTGAGTAACACCTCATGTAAACTTCTTCCAAAATAAAAAACACCTAATTATAATTTATGAACTTCTTCCAACTAAAAAACGCCTAATTATAATTATACCATTTTAGTAAATAGATCCACCATATTTATTACAAATAATTAGAGAGCAAATGTTGAACTGCTTGTCAAGCCCTCTTCGCTTATCGATTCCAAATAGATTTATTGACAAAAGCATGGAAATAAAAATATTGATAACATCTCAGTAATTAGTGTAAACTTTATTTTTATGGAAATGTATACAATGAAATTATTTACTTTTGATATAAGAAAGTCACAATATTGTTAAACGTTGAATGTGATATTGGGTGGTTTGTGGATGTACCGTTGATTGGGTATGTAGTCAAAAATAAAATTTCTCAAATGTTGTGACACAATTCAATCTATTAGGTTTCACATCCAATGGCTAAAAATGACTATGACCTCCTTGTATCAAACATAAATGGTCTCATCATACACAATCCCTATTCTTATTATGGGGATCTCAACATTGATGTTTTTCTAAAAATGCCATATTCATAATCTGACATGCCAGATTCACGATATGACAAATTACCAAGGGCTTAACCTAAATCACTTAAATGATGGAGACTATGGGATATAATTTAACCCTCAAGTTCAAAAGTATTTTGGTATTTTTCATCAAAGATATTTTTCTATTGTTTTTATGGACACGTGCATACCCTAAATTTCACTATAAAATAATTTATAAAATGGAAAACAAAAAATAAAAATAGATGAAGTTTATACGGGACATAAGGTTTATGAAAGCAAAATAAAAGCCTCACCTCAAATACTATCCGGAAAGCACTTTGAGCATAATAAATCTTCCTTATGGCTCTAAATAGAAAGAGAGATGAAGTTCATTGAGTTTATACTTTTTGTGTATGGAAAAGTTTATATTGAGCTGAGGCTTTAAACAATCTAATTTTAATCTATCTTAAAATTTTCATAAAAAGAGGTTGTTTTGATACCTAAATATCCTCAAATTGATAATCTCGACATCAAGATGCATGGATACTAGGAAAAAATAGATTTCAAGTTTTGAAAATAGTGTATTTTGTAACACAATTTTTTACCGTCAATTTTCAACTTTTTATAAATCTATTGATCTACACTAATTTTTAAGCTTTAAACTTTATAAATAAAGGTGAAAATATATTTTAAGGCCATCACAATGATTTTCAGTATTGAAACCATATTTCTCGATACTATTTGAAGGTAGGCTCTAATTTGATTGTTCAGAGCCTTGGCTTTATACAAACCGCACCCTTCTTTGTAAGGTTTTGTGTTATATATATATATATATATATATATATATATATATATATATAGAATACTAACTAACTAAACTACTAGTAGGAACGTAAGTA
>NW_006499728.1:1713788-1746283 GCF_000471905.2 Amborella trichopoda | reverse complement strand
TATTAGTGAGTGACAACTAAATAAATAATAAGTAAATATATATATATAGTATGATACAACTACCTACTAATCTAGTTAGGTTAGTTAGTACTTAATTATATTAGTGTATTATTTTTCATATTTTTATTAGGTGCCCCTCACTAAGACGTACACACACTTCAAATTTCGAATCGTTCCAATTAGTAAAAAAAGATAAAAATTAAAATACTTCCGAACAATTGTCACCATGTGTGTGTGTGTATGTGTGTGTATATATATATATGTATGCGTGTACATGTATATAGGAAAAAGTTTACATAAATATGCTACCTTATAATGTAGAACTACGTATGCCCCTAAAAAATCCACCAGAAAAGGTAGTTTTAATGTTGAAATTTTGATTGATCATCTCAACATCGAGATGTATGACTTTGAAATAAAAAGCTTTTGAGTCTCATAAATAGTGCATTTTACAACATATTATCAACACCGTCCATTTTCGATATTTTCATATGTTTATAGATCTACTTGATTTTAACCATTTTTAAAATTTAAAATTTTTTATATATATATAGAGCCGAGTCTTTAAACAATCAAATTAGAGCCCATCTCAAAACTTTTAATAGAAAGGGTTATTTTGATGCCCAAATATTCTAAAATTGATCACCTCGACATCAAGATGCATAGACATGAGAAAAAAATAGATTTCAAGTTACAAATTTTCATAGATCTACTCGATATACATTAATTTTTAATCTTTAAATTTAATAATTATAGATGAAAATATATTTAAGGTTATCACAAAGATTTTCAGTATTGAAACCACATTTCTCAACACTATTTGAAGGTGTAAACATTACAATAGCTGAGTAGCTATAATGAATAGTAATATATGCATAATTAGAGCCGTCAGATTTTCATCATATGAATTTTAATTTTTTTTCATAAAATATGATTAAAGTGAAATTTTGGGTGTATATACCTAACACTATTGTGTACCAAATAAAAATATAAAAAATTTATTTTCAATAATTTTAAATGACCAAATTACCCTATCATTTTTAGGGGTATTTCAGTAATTTTATATTTTGGGAAGTATTTTTTATATATTTTTAATTGTGCACCCTATTTATTAGTATACAAGTTTAAAATTTCATTATGAACCGGTTTTTTTAAATAATATTAAAATTCATATAGTAATATATTTTTTGAACTACATAATAAAGATTTGACGGCTCCTATTTCACCTATATTACTATTCATTATAGCTGCTCAGCTGTTGTTAGCTTTTTCATATATATATATATATAATATATGAGTACATTACAGAAAAATCGTAAGGATACATTTCCTATGCAGCTTACCCCCAACCCAACTTTTTCTCTCATTTTTTACCCTAAAACATACTTTCCTAGCAAATACCTCCCAACCGAAAAAAAAAATACTAAACTACCTAACACTTTTACCCACACCTCTCTCTCTCCTCTTTCCCTCGTTCGTTCAAAAGTGCGGTCCAGCAGTCAAAACAAGTGGTCTGGCACTTTTCATTATGGTCAAAACTGCGGTCATGCAGTCAAAACAAGTGGTCTGGCACTTGTCGTTCTGGTCAAAACTACGATCCGACAAAACATACATGCAAGACACTTTCATTCTGGTCAAAATATATAGATCAAGTAGATATATAGAAACTTGAAAATTGACTGTCAAAAAATATGTTAAAAGATATACTATTTCCAAAACTTGAAATCTATTTTTTTTCTCTTATGCATCTTGATGTCAAGATGATAAATTTGAGGATATTTGAGCATCAAAACAACCTCTTCTAGTGAAAATTTTGAGGTGGGCTCTAATTTGATTGTTTAGAGCCTCGGCTCTATATAATATATATATATATAGATATATATATATTATACAATAAGATCATTTACCTTTGGTACAATGATGTCACAATTACTTACAACCATCTGATGTGAAATCTGATAGCTTAGGTGTGTCACAAAGTTTGAATTTTTTTTTTTGAACTTTGAGCTTGATAAATGAAATAAATGTAGCCACCCAATTTCACATCCAATGGTCAAGATCAATTATGGCCACCTTGTACCAAAGGTAAATCGTATTGTTATATGCTTTCCCTATATATATTATATGCTATATTTGTGCCCTACTTGTTAATAATGTGTTTGGTAGTTTAATTTCATATTTTCTATATGCTCAAAACATATAATGATTAAATAATAATAAATAATTGAATTATTTTGTTCAAAATTGAAATTTATTTTAGTTATTTTATTTAATTTAAATTTTTATTTTTATTGGTGAATAACAGTGAGACGTATGAACAACCCAATTTTTTATTCATAAAAAATATCAAAATTAAATTATAATACATACTCTAAGAAGTGGGACATTAATATAAATAAAATAAAAAAAATTACAGATACCCCTCTAAAATAGGCTTTCTAGATAACCTCCCCAACCACTTTATTCCTCAATTTTGACCCCAAAACTATATTTTATAGCAAAGAACCCCCAAACAAAAGAAAAATAGTAAAATACAAACCAAAATGCCGTCACCTTAGTTAAAATACCTCTCTCTTTGCTATTCAGTTCGGCATATTTGCAGTCCAACATGTTTGCCAAGTCTGTTGGTTTGGCAGATTTTCTTGCGAGCCCTATGATTTTCTTGCGAGCCCTATAAGTTGCATGCGTATCTAGCAGTTTGTTGCTGCGGTTTGGTAGTATATGTATCATGGGTTCTAGTCCGGTAGTAATATGTGCCCAACTGTTTTGAGGATTGAGCGTTTACGAGAATGTAATGCATGGACAATATATTTTTAATTCAAACTATGATTTTTTGACTTGAGAGACTTTACTATAAAACTTAGTTTTGGAGTAAAAATTGCGATAAAATTTAATCAGGGGCGAATGTAAAAAACGTTGAGTCAAAAGAGGTTTTTGTCGTATTCCCTATAAAATGGTCGAGGATTTATTTTTAAATTTACAACGGATTCACTTTTTTCATGATGTCCATGTTAAAGATTATATATTCTAAAAAATTAGGATCAAATTATATTTATTGTCAAGCCCGCATTTCTACATGTGCGGGCTTGCCCCGCATGCTAACCGCGTATTTTTCTTTATTTTTAAATTCCAAAGGAATATTTTCGTAAATTTCCAGTTTTTCATTTTACCGCGAATATTATCGCACCACTGTTTTTTCTTTTACAGAACTACAACGTGAGGCTCTGGTTTGGGGTGCCTGATCTTTGCAAAACCCTAATTTACCAAGAGCCATTGGAGCTCTCAATTATTTAGGACGGCAACTTCACTCTGCTCTTGAAGCTTCACAGCTGTGGTTTTTCTGCACCATATATCCACGGTACCTCTTATTTTTTCTTCCATTTTTTTTCTCTTTGTTTTAATTGGGAGCATATTTTTTATCTCATTACGTTCCCTGTAATTTCTCATCTATTTTATTGAACATTCTCTGATTCTTTGGGTTTCCATGCATCTTGAATTATATTCCACTTTATGTGATTCTCATACGAAAGTTCAACCGGAAGATTTCATTTATTGTGATTATTGGTTCCTTTCTCTGTTTAATTGAAAAAAAATAATTCCTTGATGCTAATTCTATTTGCTACTACATGGATGATGGAAATTGATATATAAGGAGAACTAGTTTTATGGCCACATAGAACCCAGAAACACATAATTGCAATATTTTCAAGCTCGATGTGGGCCTGAAACTCAGGCCCTGGTTGAAGCTGAGTAACTTGGCGAGCCCTGTATAAGCCAACAAAACCTAAAACTTAGAAAATAGAAAATTATCAGCTTCAACCAGGGCCTGAGTTACTTGGGCAAGTCTGGGTGTACTTGCTCAAGTATTGTACATTTCTAGAACACCTATGAATTTTTTTTTTAAAAAAAGTTACAAGTAAAATAGATCAATAAACCAAGCTGAACCATGAAGAGCACTAAAAGTCTGAAAGTGATGAGAAAATATGAAAAATGGAATTTGGAAAAAAATTATTTATAGGTTGAAATAACTCAGAAAATTGTTAAAAGGGAGGGGTTGGGGGGGCGATTATTTATAGGTTGAAATAACTCAGAAAATTGAAGGGGGGAAATATAAAATAGAGAAAATGATAAAAAAAAAGTAGATAAGTCATAATCAAAATCATCAAAATTTTATAGGAAGATGTTTACACATTGTTTTACTAATGAAATAAATTTTGTATAAATTCATTTTTTTATTTACCGATTCTGTACACTTCTAATCGACTCAATTGGTACACATTTCTTGTATGTTGGTGCAGTTTCCTTCTAAAAGAAAAGTTTTGTACAAGTACTGGGGACTGTTATGCGTGGTATGTGCAATGTCTAGCCAAACGTAGTACCTAGGCGACTCCCTGCCCACTCCTGGACATGTTCCCTAGGCATTTTTGTTAACAGAGGTGGGGACATTAGAAATTTTTTCTGGACGTTTGATAGAAATACCACGTCTTGCTTGCCCATTGACGGTCCTGAATCTTGATAGCAAAAAGACTCTGAATAGTTGTCACTTTCTCACAGGGGAATGGTCTTCTCATAGTATATGGAATATGGTTATGAGTACCATCTTGCAACCAAATGTGTCTTATATGGTAGATTCATAGCATCTGGTCTTAATAGTGCGTACTATATCCATTGGTACCTAGGTGTATTTCCTCTCCAGGTGTTTAACAAGTTCCCAAGGCTAATTCCCATGAACTGTTTTACTTTCATCAGTCGTTGCTTTTTTTTCTTTTTCTTTTTTTAACATTTTTTATAGCTAATCAATACTTTCATTAATATTTCAAAAAGCATCACAAGTACGTGTTTACAAAATTTGTCTCAATTACAGAATCCTAATGGACTACAAAAAAGATACTCAAAATAGCTGATTTATGGAGTGCCTCCCACGCCTATCTATCAGCTAGCACCCTAGTCTTACTCTACAAGTGGTGAATTGAAACAGAAAAATCACTAATTGCTGAAGGAATCTCATAAAAAATGCTCCTCAATCTCCATGGGGGTGCTTTACTGATTTTTCCTTCCTCACTGAAGCTATTGAATTCTTTGAATCCCCTACTATTATTCTCCTTCCTTTCTGGTTTAAAATTCCTAAGGTGTATTAATAGTGACATGCTTTAGCCTCATTCATGTCACATCTTAACAAAGGGCTTGAATGGGTAACAGAATTTGTGGAACAATAATTGCTTGGTCTATGGAGAGTTTAGAGATATTATAGCAGCAGTTTTATGGTGTAGATGAGTTTTTCCAGTTGTTCACAGGGCGACTATTAGACCAGATAGAGGCTTAAGCTCGAGCTCTATTCATAGGACTTTAGAACTCACCGGAGCTTTGTCTCAAGGCATCAGTCGTTTGGGGTGACTCTCATCAATGTTATCAGATGGGTCACAGGTATCTAACCTATCCCATGGAGTTTGATTGTATTTTAATGAGGTTACAGGGATGTGGTCACTTATGGTTTTGTTCTTTCACATCCTCTAAGAAGCCAATATAGACTTTGAAAATGGGCTCAAGATGGTGTGGGTCTGACAGTTGACATGTTTATGCAATAATATAGAGGAGCCCTCCCTCGGTCTTTTGTACCATTTCACTACTACGCATATTGTTTTTCCTTTAATTCTCTTGCGTTCCCAACCCTCCCCTTCCCCTTTTTTATGCCTGCTTTTCTCTCCCTGTATCCTCCTCTTTCATGTATATGCCTCTGTCTGTTTGTACTCTTTACTCCTGGAGTTTGACTTCATATATACTTTTAATATTATTTACAAAAAAGATCTAGTCAAGCAGGGTGGGAGTATGTATTTTGTGCATTCATTTTGATATTTTGTGTGTTGTTCGGTACTGTCTTTCCAAGTTCAAACCTGTAAGAATGATATGATTGAAAAATGAAATCTTTATACTGCCATGATGACTAAGTCTCACTAAGTTTGTGGCCCTTTCGATTTCTTCATTGCCTGTTTTTGTTTTTTGAGATGATTTAACAAGTCTCCTGCTACTATGCAGAAAAAAGAATCATCCTTGTATCTATTTATTTATGTTTTTGAGGGGGGTTGGGAGAGTTAAATCTTTCAGTTCATCTTTAAACTAATGATATAGTCGCCTTACAAAAAAAATACAGTCTGCTTTCTGTGCAAGAAATTTGGTCTCTATTCCTATTCATTTATGATTGCTTGGACAAAATGAAGCTATCTTTTTAATCTTTGGTAATTTTTAATCCCAGCATATCGGCATAAATTTATGCTTATTTTAGTTTTCCTTTATATATATTTTGAGAGTTTTGTTTCTGTATATTTCTCTGCAGCTATATTGGGTCTGTTTATGTGGAGTCACTGAAGGGTGAGAAGGGGAGGAGGAGTAAATGGCTGTCTCTTTATCTTTATGTTGTTCACATCTAGTGCTTCATGCACTGAGGAATTGTGATCCATTGCATCTTAAATTGCATCCCACCTTACTGATAAAGCCATCAAATGTGTATGGTCTTCTAAAGAAAATAAACCATGGATCTTCAAGCCAAGTGGGCAAAAAGGCTCTCATGTTTAGAGTAATGGCAGCCACTGAAGGTTCAGCGAAACCAAGTCAGACAGATGAAACAATCCCATCTTGGGCAAGGCCTGATTCGGATGAGCCTCCTCCTTGGGCTCGTGATGATGGAAAAGCTGATGGTTCTCAATCCCCTTTTGAGATTCCCTTTTATGCCTATCTTCTTGCCTCTGCCATAACTGCCATTGCAGCGGTATTTTTACTGATTTAGCTAACTAGCGATCTGAATAAATTGTTAGGGCTTTGTCCAAAGTGGTTGTCTTTTCGAATCAGTGGTGAATGGATTGTTTTTTAATGAAAAAGTGAGATTCTTTCATCAACTATGGCCATTCTTGATTAAGAGTTCAATACTCTTGGTGCTGTTATTATTTCATCATGGATTTTTAACTATAGGAACCAGCATTTTAAGAGTGGACTCTGCTGAGTTACTCGACCTCGCCCATAGAGCGAGGCGAATTGGGGCGCCCAACTAAGCAGGCACAACAAAAAAAAAAAGTAAAAAAAATAGAACAATGATAAAATACCAGAAAATATTTAGAAATAGGTTTTTAGATGATTTTAAAGATGATTTGGGAACTTTTTTTCTCACTGGATCCAATTTTTATTTTTTCCTTTTCTTGATTTTTCTGAAATATTCAGGGTATACATTAAATTTTCGAATAATCCCTCTTTTAGATATTTTTTTCCTCTTCTATAGTGTTTCAGTGCATTCTAGTACTTATTTTAATTTTTGATATTTTTTATTATTTTAATGATTTTTTATTTCTTAACCTTTTTCCATGGTGTACATTGCTGGGGCGAGTCCACTCGGACTCGTCCAAGTAACTCACCTTGGGGCAGCAGCAAGTTCCTGGCCTGAGGCGAATATAAAAACATTGATAGGAACTATCTGATGTGGTAAGTTTCTTACACTTGAAGATATAACCGGAGTGGCTTCAACTAGCCAAAATCAGACTAAGAATGTTAGTTGACCAAAAAATCTCTGCAAATTCATTTTTTCCTTGTGTGCGTTCACGCACACAGACAAACACGTGCACACACACAAGGAGGGAGGGAGGGAGAGACTTCAGTGCTGATTTCAGTTCAGATCTCACATGCTAAATTAAATTGTTATTTTGACATGGCTACAGATTGGTTCTGTCTTTGAATATGCTAATCAAAGGCCTGTTTTTGGAGTAATCAATTCAGATAGCATATTTTATGCTCCTCTGCTAGGATTCTTCGCCATTACTGGTGTACCCACTTCTGTAAGTCGATCTATTTGATATTTTTTTAATTCACCAGGTTTCATACTATTTTTTCCTCTAGATTAAATAGCAATGTACGTTTTCTTTATCCTCTAAATTGAAATATCAACGTAGGCTTTTTTGTGGTTCAAATCCGTGCAAGCTGCCAACAAAGCATCTGAGGAGCAGGATCGGCGAGATGGTTACCTAAAATAACTGGTACTTCTCCATTCTGATATATGTGGTTTACTCAATCTCTTATTCCTTTTGAGCTCAATGAGTTGCAATTTTTTAACTGCAATACTTTTTTAAGTTATGTTGGTACATAAATATAAAAAATGTAAATTTATCACTGCTTCTCTCGGTTGGTGGTTTGTGATATAAGGTTTCATTTATGCTTCTCAAATTCTGTTCATCACTTGCTACTGCTATTTTTGTTATTGTTACTGCCAGGTTTGCCGCTACAACTACGGGTGTGCTAGTAATTTTAAATTTCATATATTGTATTTGTATAATTTACAAAAAGCTATGTTATATTTTCCATATAAGTCACCGCAAATTTTTTGTCATTTGTCTCAGTTTAGGAGACATTTTTCCTGATGTCTGCTCCTCTTCAAAAGCTTGTTTTCTTGTCCCATTATTACTATACTACTATTGTAGCACTTTTATCAAATTGTTTGATTTTGTTTAGCTCTTAATTTCCTGTAAATTCTATTTAATTATACCAGTCTGCTATATCTTTTGTGCTTTTTGTGGCATTGGTCCCATATTGTGTAACGTTTTGAGCAACTTACGAAAACTTCTCACTCTCTTTTCTTTGTACATTTTATTGGTATAAGCTCACCAGAAACAAACAAAGGATTTACTGCGCTATGTGGTTGTCTACAGAAGTACACAGATTGTTTGGTGTTTTTCACAGTTTATAGATTTGAGTGATGTGCAGAAGTCCACACCACTTTTGGAATCCTATTCTCTTCTGTAACGCTGTTACTACCTGTTAGTATTTTAAAAATCTGAATTGGCCCCTGAATTGCTAGAGATATGATTCTGATGCGCTCTGTCCAACTTAGGCAATTCCTGAGTTGGATAGTGCTACATATTAGGGAAGGGGAAAAAAAAGAAAAAGTTGAAAACCAGGGTAATCAGCACAAATTTGGGATCCGTCAAACCGGATCCATCCACCCACTGTCTTAATCAGAATCGGCCTACTCATCATCGAGTTTTGAACTCTGCTACCCTTACTGCTAGTTCGTAATAAATAACGAGACTCCAAAGTCCAAATATCCATAAAATTTGCTCTTCTTATCAATGGGAACTTTAGTTTTTATGCGAACTTTTAATCTTCTTAAGTGAAGTGACTTAGAAAATATGCTTCTATTTTAAGAGATGAGTATAACACGTTCCTGCAGGAGGCTTTTTCCGATCTGATATTTTGGGAACCACCTAAAAATCACTACAAGATTATTTTCGTTTGCCTTCCTTTTTTTTTTTTTTTTTTTTTTCTTCTTTTTCTTGAGTCCGTGGTAGTGTCAAATCCCCACCGTGCAATAAAAACGGATGGTGGAGAGCCTATAGGCGAAAATACTATTCATTTTAACATATAGGAGTTATGTAAGGCTTTTCTTCTGTATAGAAAAACACTTTCTAATGCCTTAAGTGAAATGAATAGCGGTTTAACATGAAAAAATGATTGCCAAGGAGCTATTTTGTTTGTGGTTGTACCGCAATAGATATAATAGTCAGCGGCTATAGTGTTAGCCATATTCAATTTGGGCTCAATCCAATGGTCACGATCATATTTCGTATTTGAATTTTCATTTTTTTAATACAAATCCAAATCATTTGAAATTTTGAATTGCTATTCATAAAAAATAGTAGAATCTTATAAAACTATTAAAAAATAATTCAAAAAATATAAATTGATCAAAATACCTTTGAATTTTTTTGAATTTGTAGAAAAAAATAAAAAAATTCAAATACGAAATAAGGTTGTGACCATCAGATCGGTCCAGATTCAATCTGGGCCATTGGCTAACACTGTAGTAGTCAGCCTGTAGGTTGACAACATATATATATATATATATATATATATAGGAAAATGAGCCCAACGGCCTTGATTGAATCTGGCTGATATGATGATCACGGATGCCTGATAGTGTTTGAATTTTAATTTTTTTTCTACAAATCCAAATTAAATTTTAGACATGTGTTTATTAAAAATAAGTTAATCTTTGAAAAATATGAAAAAAATATTTTACATTAAAGATTGATCAAAATACCCCCGTAAAGTTTCGAAGGTATTTTGGTTAATTGTTTTTTGCGGATTATTACTATTTTTATATTTTTATTATATGCGGCTTGATGAGAATATTGCATGTCTAAAATTTCAAGTGATTTGGATTTATAGAAAAAAAATTAAAATTAAAATACTATTGTACATCTTTGATTGTCCGATAGGTTCGGATTCAATTTGGGCTGTTGGGCTTATTTTTTCTTGTGAGCCCACTGACTCACAGGATCATTTTGCATATATATATATATATGGGATAATCTAAATTTCACCACCCTTCAAATTACAAAGGTTAAAGGTAGAGAGAGTTGTGAAGGGATAATCTATTTTTTTTTTAAAAAAGCTACTTTTTGTGATATCATCATCATTTAATAAGAGCAGTTTTGTAAATATTACTACGAGATAAAGGGTACTTTTGTCATCTCTATAAAAGGTAAAGTTGAAATTTTTACTAAAAGACAAGCACTTTGCAAATAAAATTCTAGACACTAACTTCTAAAATGTTATTGTACTTTTGTACAAATTTCAAATTTGTTATTGCTTAATAGTTAAGTTATATATTAAAATAATTTTTTAAACAAAAAGTAATCATCTTTTTTAAAATAAAATAAAATGATCAAAATACCTTTTAAAATTTTAAGGGATATTTTGATTATTATATTTTATCAAAAAGTTCTTTTTAATATTTTTTTTAGGTGCGCCTTATTGAGAAGATGATGTCTACCAAGTTTTATATTCATCAAATTTGTACAAAAAAAATTTAAAAAATAAAATATTCTGAGGCACCGAACCTAGATCAAATGGTTAGTGGCTCATTTGATATGTGAATTGGATGGTTGGATGGTGGGGGAAGTATATATGATAAATGATATCATGTCATTATAGTATAATGAAACTATACTTTTAAAAAACTATGTTTGTGGTATTTGTATCAATCTATACATTGAGATGGTTATATTTGATGCAAAAAGTTCATGAGCTATTAATATTAAGGGAAAAGTTTATATAGAGTTGAGGCTCTAAAGAATCAAATTGGAGCCTACCTCAAAAATTTCACTAGAAGATGTTGTTTTGATGTCCGAATATCCTCAAATTTATCATCTCGCCATCAAGATGCATGGACATGAGAAAAAAATGGATTTCAAGTTTTGAAAATAGTATATTTTGTAACTCATTTTTGGATCAGCAATTTTCAATATTTTCTAGTTTTTCATAGATCTCTTGATCTACACTATTTTTGAAGTTTTAAACTTTATAAATAAAGATGAAAATATAATATAAGGCTATCACAAAGGTTTTTAGTATTGAAACCATATTTCTCAACACTATTTGAAGGTGGGCTCTAATTTGATTGTTTAGAGCCTAACCTCTATACAAACCGCACCCTAATGCTAATGCAAGTGGCACACTTGATCAGTTGAATTTTACATATGACGATATTTTATTTATTTTTAATCAATTTTACATCTTATGACTTGAGTGCTCGTGACGTGTGTGTATCAAAACTAATAATTTCATTGCATACAATTCTTGTTTGAATTATACAATTAAAGTTTTTGCAGCTTTGCTCCTTGAACCCAACTTTGAACGTATAAGATGATTTCGGTAAAAGAAAAACCCCAAACAATTGTTCATGGTGAGAACATTTCCTTTGTGATTTGGGTGAAGGATAACAACGAGACACCGTAGCACGTAAAATCAATGTTTAAAATAAAAAAAAAAAATCACTGGAATACTCAATATATTGGGAATCTGTAATACTCAATATAGCTGGTTCGGTTAGGGAGTCGGTTAATCGAGTCTCACTTTTTTTTTATTGCTGCAATTTTTATTTTTTTAATGACCAATTCTTTTTACCAGATTGCTGATTCAGAATTGTGATGCCAACCCAGACTGGTTTTCCAGATTGCGGGTTCAACTTGCCGAACGGATTTTTAAACCTTGGCTAAAAGTAAAATTAAAAACATTATATGCTCCTATGGACCATTTTTTCCATTCACTTACTCGAGTAAAATTTCATCTATAAACCCATTTTTTCCATTCACTTGCTTGAGTAAAATTTCATCTATTAACTATTTCTAATTGAGTCGTGTATGATCAGGGCCAGCCCCTCCCATCGCCGGTCTTATTTACAACCTCAAACTTTAAAGATGGAACCACTTCACCTTGGTAATCAACCTCAAAAGAAAATATAAATAATGATCGAACAGCCTTATATAGAGCTAAAAAAGATCATCATCATTGGAGTTTTATGCCACTATTTGAGATATAAATCTGAAGAAGATACCATCTATTATCAAAGTTTTTTTCCTAAGGGATTGTATATTATGAGATCATTTACATTTGATACGAGGAGGTTACAATTACTTGCAATTATCTGATGTGAAATCTGATAGTTTGGGTGTGTAATAAAATGCGAGAAAATTTATTTTGAAGTTCGAGTTTGGTCAATGGAATAAGTACAACTATTCAATTTCAATGGTCAAGTTTAATTATGACCACTTTGTATTAAAGGTAAATGGTCTCATTGTATACTTTCCCTTTCCCAATGACTTGGGGTCAGCTGCAAGAATCCGGATCCACCATTTTGCTCTATTCTGGATTCATGCAAAATTTTTGCAAGGTTTTACGTTGGCTGCCTACCGAATACAAGCCACGTTTTTTACCTGGGATTGCGATGGGTTAATGAAAAGTTCAAATCCTCATCCTTCTTAGACCGCTGAAGAAGATAATTATAAAAGAAATCAAAGCTAAAAATGATAGCATTTCGAGATTCACTTTAAGCTACAAGCTTAATATCATATGCCTTTCTTACTTGAGTTTTAAAGTGAATAAATCTTTTATACAAGGAGGCCTTTTGTTTCCGAGAGATTTATAACTCGCACCGCTACGTGATGCTATCCGCTCTTAAAACTCTAAAAACAATGACTGCATATGAAGAATATTATTAGGAAATGTATACAAAGAGACAAATTACTCTTGATATAGGGAGCTCGTAGTCATCATTGATCGGTAGATTTGAAATCGGGTGGTTGAAATTGTGCCACTGCTTGACCACAATGTCCAAAATAAAAAAATTTGAATGATGGATGTGACTTTTTTATCTATTGAATCTTACGTTTGCTATTGAAACCCTTAAGTAAGAGAGAGAGAGAGAGAGAGAGAGAGTTTTTAATAGAGAATGGGAATGAGGCATCAACTTGTAGCCTAAAAAAGGATAAAGCTCATTAGGTTCACTCATGTGGTATTCACGTTTATTTGTCACTTTGTCCCTCCCCTCAGAGGCAGCGAGATTTACTACTGCCGCCCTTCATAACGAACGAGAGAGTACTTAACACAGTACTTTTGGCAGACCAATTTCCTTGATGGTACCCTGGGGAAGCAGGGACTATTCTCCTCTAGGGATGGCAACGGTTTGGGTCCGGCCAGGGCCTAAATGATATTTGGGTTTAGATTTGAAACCCAGACCAGGACCGGGTCTTTTGGGTAAAAAATCTGGATCATACCTGAACCTGTCGGGTCTTGGGTTTGATCGAATCCGTTGCCACCTTATGTCTGAGTTTTTTTTTTTCTTTCTTTTTATTTATTTATCATCATCATATATCCATATTGTTGGCAACATTTATCGTATTGCGTAACATTTATGAATTCCCGTATATACCCACATTCCTTAGTGTTTTATGGAAAAATTTCGTATAGAACCATAATTCCTCATATTATTTCATAGTAGATCATCTTTCCGTTTTTCTTTCTAGCGGCATAACGAAACGCTTAAAGATTTCACCGTATCCCGTTATTTCTTATCTCCTTCATTTATTGACTTTTGATCATAAAAATTAACCCCAATAAATTTTTTTATACCATTTCAACCCACGAATGTTTTTTAATGAGTGGAAAGGAGAAAATCGTTTAAAAAGTTTTTGAGTTAAAATGGTATAAAAAGATTTGTTAGAGTTAATTTTTATGGTCAAAAGTCAATAAAATAGGGAGATAAGAAATGAGAGGGTACAGTAAAATCTTTAGGGGTTTCTTTATGCTGATTGAAAGAAAAATGGAATGAAGATCTACCATGAAATAATATGACGTATTAGGGTTCTATACAAAATTTTCCTTTGTTTTATATAATACTTTAAAATTCCTAAGAAATAGACGTTGGAAACATTTAGATTGAATAGCCGCATGACATATACTCATATTATTTGGGACCCATTTGGCTATACCTAGATTCGAATAGTATTTGGCTCCAGGTTTTGGATGCGACCCCATACCTGGACTTAGTGTTGGGTCTACCTGTTGGGTCTCGAGTCTGGTTAGGTCTATTGCCACCCTATTCCTTCCCACCCTACTAGTAAATTGTTTATAATTTTCTCTCTCATTATGGAAAAAATTAAAATAATGAAGAGACCCAATTTTTTATCTTAAATTCAATTCCTACTATTGAACTACCACAAATTAAAAGTCTCAACTACTAAAGGGATTATATACCATGAGAGCATTTATTATTGTTACAAAGGGGTCACAATCATTTTTAGTTATTGGATATCAAATTGAATAACTTGGGGTGTGTTATAAAATTCAATAATTTTTTTTTAAGCTTTGAGTATAATCAATAACATACTTACAATCACCCGATTTGAATTTTGACAAAGGGAGACTAGGGGAAACATTTAGAAAGAGAGTTTAATAGGGAATTAGGGTGGTGGAGGGAGGAAGGGGAGGGGGGGGGGGACGGTATGGGGAGAAGAGAGGAAAGAGAGTTCAAATGTGGTGGTCAAATTTGTTTGTTACAATGGGGTGAATCTTCTTGATTTTCCTCCTACTTTTATTGAAAATGAGGGTTATTTTTTGCTCCTTCAAGTGATTGTATACAAAGAGATTGTTTATCTTTGTATATAGAGGTCACAATCATTCTTATCCCTTAAATTTCAAAATTGGTAGTTGTAAAAGTGTTATTGAATAAACATAATGTTCCAAAACAAATTCACATACTTCCTTACCCCAATTTGACATCTAATGGGTGGGAAATATTATGATCTCCATGCACACAAGATAAAGGGTGTGGTTTGTATAAAGTTGCAACTTTAAATAATCAAATTAAGGCGCACCTCCAAATTTTATCATATGTATAATTTTGATATAAAAAATTATTAGGATGAGAATCTACTAATTGTAAAATCTTAAACTTCAAAAATAGTTTAAATCAAGTAAATCTATAAAACATTTGAAAATCTTGAAAATGGGTAGTCATGATAACATATTGCAAGATACACTATTTTTAGGACTCATAATCTTTTTTCCTTTTCATTGTCATACATCTTGATGTCGAGATGATCAATTAGGGGGTTTTCAAACATCAAATCAACCTTTTATGATGGATTTTTGAAGTGCATCTTATTTCTATATTTTAAAGTTGCAACCTTACATAAACTTTTTAAGATAAATGATCTTTTTGTAGATAACCCCTCAATATCAAATACATTGTAGTAGTTAAATCACTCAATTCATCCTCAAAAGGGCATCTTTCTATTTATTTTTTCTTTGTTAAGTTGGAAAAGTCTTCCGTACATACATTGTCCATTTGTTTTTTTTTTTTGATAGAAATACATTGTCTATTTCTTATAGGAAAATGGTTTGACAGGGCTGTATCACTATCAAACTAAGTAAAACATCACCTCATAACTCATCAAAATGGCAGTTTAAGCGTTGAAAACCTTTACATCGATCATATCGGCTTAAACATTAAACATTATGCTTGTGACAAATAAAATAGGATTCCAAGCTTTGAAAATAGTGTATATTGTAACAAAATATCTAGACCATCCATATCGCCCTAAAAATAAGTGTTCATATATCCGTACGATCTATACATAAGAGTTTCTAATTTTATTATCGATGTTGGAAATTAACTTTAGAGCCATCATGGAGATTCCGTTGATGAAAATGCTTTATGTGAGGCTTTATTTTGTTTTCATAGGTTTTATAAAATTTCATCCTTTGTATATACAATATACATCACATACTTGGCATTTTCGGTTTTTGAAAAACCGAAAACCAATGACTAATTTCAGCTAGTTTTTTAGAAATTGAGATTGAGTTTTCGGTTTAAATATTTCGATTTTTCAAAAATCGAAAATTGGAAGTTTTGTCTTTTTTTTTTAAAAAAAAAATGTTATGAAGTTTAAAAAACTGAGATATCTATAATAACAAAACTAAATTTAATTTTTGTAATAACAGTAAATATATCATATATTTGCATAATTTTCCCACTAATAATTTTGTTAAAAAAACATTTGGACAGCTAGTTTCAATTTGTTTTTACGTGGACCACCTATTTGCATCCATTTTTAAGATGGATGCTTTATACTTCATAACCTCATATTGTACAAATGCAGTCCAGCCAGCATAAAACAACTGTTCTTGCTTAAAACAACAAGTATATAATATGGGGAAAGATTTCTATACTTCCCTTACAGCATAGAACATCCAGTTGTCCAATTTTGATCAAGAGAACCGCTCACCGTTTCATCTTAGATCCGACGTCTCAAAGTATTTTATTTTTAGTTTTTTTAATAAAAATTGTATGAATATGAAATTTGGTACATTTCATCTTCTCATTGGGGCGCACCTATAAAAACTATTAAAAATATTTTTTTGATAAAATATAATAACTAAAATACCCTTTGAAACTTTCAAGAGTATTTTGGTCATTTTATTTTATTGAAAATATTTGTTTTACATTTTTTGATGGTGCAAGTTTAATAGAGGATTAGATGTCCAAAATTTGGCATCAAAATAATTTATCAAAAAAAATTAAAAATAAAATAGTGTGGAAACGACATTGTACTTGGGGCAATCTTACCCCTCCATTCCAAATAGATGATTGGATAAGGGGAAGTATCTAAGTTTTATGCTGTAGAAAAATGATCCCGCGGGAGAACACTGTGAGGTCGAAAAAAACAGCGCCGTATATCGAAACTGGTGGACCGGACGGTGTCGATCGCTTGTGAGATAAGCGTCAGAATATTGTGCGGCGATTACATCAAACGGATTCGTCCTTCCCATTCAACGGTTCAGATTTCCCGAACCCTGGATATGTGTAGTTAAAACCAGCCTATAATACTCGATCAACGGTCAAAAATCAAATGAAAGGCTTTTTCGGAATTTTTTTTGGTTCCATTTTCATTTCTCTCTGTTTTTTTCAAGGGTTTATCTGATAACTTCATCGCTCTAGGGTCAGGGTTTTCTGATAGAGCGAAGACAGTGAAGTCGAGGGAAAACCAGAACTCCAAGGTACACAAATGAACTGTTTGCTCAAAAATATCACCGGTTATCTTTGGCTGTTTCCTGATATTTCTCAGTTTTCCTTTTTCAATTTAACTGTGAAAGTAAGTGGAGTTTTTCATTCTCTTTTTCCTATTGCACCTGTCACTGGTCCACATCAAAATGTATCGATTGATAATTGGTTTTTCTTTTGAGTTTGAATGTTTTCGGTTAGGTTTTAGCGTGTTTATATTGAATTACTGTTTTTTTTTTCGTATTATTCATTTCTCTTTTTCAGTTTGTTGAGTTTTAGATCTCTGTAGATTGCCCCCAGAGATCGATAACTTCAGTTGCATTTCATAACTTTTTTTGAAAAATTCATTTACATCTCATAATAACCGTCAATTTATCTAATTTATGCAATATGTTTGATTACAAAGGAATATAAGTAGCAATTACCCCCAAAAATAAAGACTTCAAATACTTTAATACTGCGATTCTCATATATTTTTATGGAATTTTGCTGATTCTAACAGGCTAACTTCTCGCAATAATTTTGTTTCTGTTTCTTCATTATCTGGATTCTAAACTAATTCATCTTAGATTCATAATTTATTTCTCGTAATTTACTCTTGTATGAAGCTCTTAAACATTGTATCAAATATCATAATTTAAAATAATGAATCTCTAAATAATATTTTTTTAGTTTTATTCATCTGGTTATTCCTTCTTTATGGTTTTCTTAGATATCATATTTTATCTTCTTAGTTTTACTTTTTTTGGAATAAATTTACCTCCTAATAAATGTTCAAATAAATAAATAAATTTACCTCCTGGAAACTGGAAATTGCATTTCTCCAGGAATGCCTTTTTCCTAGACTTTTTTTTCTCTTAATTGTTAGAAAAATGCAATTTTTTAATAAAAAATTGCTCTTTCTCTCATTTTTATTCTCCATGAAAGGGGTAAATTTGGAATTTCAAGGACTGATCATACTGTTAATAATCGTGGAGCACTATAGATCGTCAATCCCTGCAATAGAACATTAACGACTGCATTCATCATACACTTCATGTGGTAGGGATGGACGGTATTGATTGCTTCGCACAAACACGTGTCACAGTTTCTAACTGTCCTTCTAGTGAGGTGGTGCATGGTTGAACTTTTTTTTTTTGTTTGTTGGGTAATTCAGTGGGGAAGACATACCCCTACTGGTTTTTTCATATAGATTAGGGATTTAGCTTTTTTGAAGTTGTGAGTGGGTGGTGTCGGTAGAATTGGAAACTACAACATGGTAACTAGGTATGGGGGTGCTACCAACTAGACCCAGCCCCTTTCCTTGTGTGGTTGAACTTAATTGAAGTGTACCTTTCACGCGCACATAGCAAGGAATAGAAAACCGGATAAATAATGTGGGGTAAAAATGGTCCCTACCCAACCTGATCCGTGTCTGGGTCTAATTTTTTTGGACGGGCTAGGTCTGGACCTGGAGCCAACCCAACCCGTTGCCATCCCGTAACCCAGACCCGACTTATTGTCTCCCCGTAAATTGTCTCATGCGGGGTAGCTGGAAGCTTCCTTGGCATCTCATCCGTCCAACTTAGTTGGATGCTATAGTTTGCACCGTGCCATGTGATCTATACTGTCACAATAAGTTGGACTGTGTAGATGGTGTACTGGTTTGTGGGCTTGGCCGCGTAGAAACCATGTCCAATAAACCACCTAGGGCAGACTTTTGTCCTAATTTACCTAGATATGGACCCGGTGTATCAAGTGCTGAGCACTTCAGCTTAATAGGTTGTATTTATTACGGTTAGATGTATTTGGTGTAGTGGAAGACCATACAAACTTGAGACCAAATTGTATTTTGAAATTAAATCGAAATATATAAAAATTATTCATCTTTAAGGGTAATTTGGTAAATTTATCTATTTTAAAATAACTTGTCTTGAAGTATGGACATGTGTCATGCTTGGCCTTAAGTTCGACATTGTCGGTGTGCAAGCTTGTGAGTTTACCCGCATGGAAAACATGTCCATTAAACCCAGGGCAAACCTTCATCCTATGTTGTCTAGACACGGACATGGTGTCTTAAGTGTTTGCAAGTGAAGATACTTGTGGAGGCGCTGCATTTTTTTAACATCTCAAGGATGTGGTTTATATAAGATTACAACTTTATTTGTAGAAGTAAGATTGCAATATTTTACACCGTTTATTTTAGTTGGACGGTGTTGATTGCCTTATAAGACATTGTCAAAAAATAGCACATCTTTTATAACAATGTCAAATCTACTCTATCCAAATAAAATAAACAACATATATTACTGCAATATTACTCTACAAATTCAATTTCAATTTGGACGTGATTTGAACAGCCTCACGAATTTCTTAAACATAAGTAAATTGAACAATGAGCTATTCGATGTTAGATACATTGAAATGGAGGCAACTTTGGGGAGAAAAAGAAAACAAGTAGTAGAAATTTGTGATAAAATATAGAAACTTATGGACCAACAAATAATTTCGATAATTTTACATACGTAAAAAAAAAAAAATTAAATATCCTTTTCGATTGGCATGTCTGGAGGCTATGCTAAAGTTCATCATCATCATCATGCCTTTCCCTGACAACTTTTTTTTCTTTGTGCATACTTTTCAATTGAAGGAACATAACCTGCACTTCTCATTTCATTGTTCAAATTTCACATCAAATTGTAAATATCATCGGAGCATTGGTTTGACAAGGCTCCTGCAACAAATTCCTTAAACTCCCCCTTCACTTAAATCCAACTGCACCAAGTTGCTTTTCTCAACCCACTTTCATTTAACCTCTTTTTAATCTTTCGCTTATCTTCCCATTTCCCTTTATCTACATAAATATTTGACAACAAAATATAAGCTCATACTCTTTATGGTTCAATCTCCATAACCTTCTCAACGGCCATGGCTCCAACCTCCATCTCCCCATGTATCATACAAGCCCCAAGAAAAGCCTCCCAAACTGCTCCTTCCTTCTCTATCAACATGTTTTTAATAAAACTCTCAGCCTCTCTTAACCTTCCTGCTTGACCCAACATATCGACCACACAGGAATGATGCTTAGTTCTTGGTTTTATGCCATAAAACTCAATCATGGTTTTGAAAACCATAAGCCCTTCTTTAACTAATCTACCATGGCTGCAAGCTGAGAGAAGACCCAAAAAGGTTATCTTATCAAGTGGCATTCCTTCTCTCTCCATTCTTTTGAACAAACTCAATGTTTCTTTGGGTTTCCCATCTTGAGAAAACGCCCCTCTAATCTTAGTAAATCATACCACATCCCTGTAATTCATGGTTTGAAACAATAGATGAGCCTCTAGTAAGCTTCCACACTTTGAGTATGAATCAATCAAAGTATTTGCCACTAAAACATCGGACACGAACCCTAATTTGAGGATTCGAGCATGAACTTGTTGGCTTTGTTGTAGGGTGGCGAGGCCACCATAGGCAGGGAGAACACTAGCAAATGTGAACTCGTTCTCTTGCATCTCTTCTCTCTGTATCTCCTAATATAACCTCACAACTTCATGGTTCAAGTCATTTTGACCAAATCCAACGATCATGGGGGTAAAAAATAAGATTTGGGGCTTGCTTTCTAGCCAAGAGTTTACTGGCACTGCCCATTTACTAACTCTAAGAATACATGGTCAGAAGTGCATTTACAATTGGGGTTTTGAAAGCTACGCCTTCTTTTATCAGGCATCCATGGAGCTAATCTCCAACTTCATGTCCCCTTGAAAATGCCCCAAGTATACTGGTTATGGTGAATCCATCAAGTTTTAGGCCTTCTCTCCTCATTTGAGAGAAGGCTTCAATGGTTTCTTCATCACAAGAGTTCTCTATGTAAGCACTGATCATTACATTCCAAGAAACCAAGTCTATTTTAGAGATATCTGCAAAGGCCTGCCTTGCTTCACCAATCTCTCGAAGTTTCGAATAGCCATTGATAAATGAACTACCCCAAAGCCATTTGAATTAAGACCAAGCTTTAGGGCTTCATGGCTTTGCGTTAGAGGGTTCACACTAGAGGAAGAATTACATGCCCTTAAAAGCAAGGTCAGAGTGATGAAATTACAGAACTTGTGATTAAGATAAGCCGAAATAATTGTATTGAAAGAGATTGTATCTCTCTCTAACATATTCTCAAAGACTTTTGATGCATAATTGAAATGCCCACAGTGACTGCACATGTTGATGAGCTTGTTCCATAGTGATATACCACTGATAGAAACCAGCTTTATCATGTGAAAGTGGTGAGCTAGACCCCTTCTTAGGTTTCTTTCACTAGTGCAAGCTTGCAAGGATTCACTGAGCCTATTTGCTTCGATTCAAAACATGGGTTCGATATGGTTGGGCTTCCTTTGCCATTGATCTCTTGGACTGCTTTCTTTAATAGCTCCCTCTATTTTTTGAAACTGGTTCCGTAGGAGAAAAGAGAAGAGGATCACATGGGTGTTGAAATTTGCTAAAACTTAAAATTATTGAAGTTGGGGTTCATAGAATTGGCTTTCCTTCCACATTGGCTTTTTTGGGTTGCTTTGCGTAACAAATCCCTTCAATTTTGAACTTGGTTTTTTTGGATCTCTTATTTATTTTCTAATTTTGAACTCAAAATTTGATGTTATAAGAGAAGATCTTTCTTTTCTTCATTTTCAAAAAGATGATTCAAGGCTCGTGTTTAGTGTTCATGACAAAATGTTGAAACAACTAACATTTCAAATTCTTTTGCTATTCAAAATGGTGTGACCACACTTCATCGAAATTGAATTGCTGTGAACAATAATGTGGAACCACATTCTTTCATAAAAAACTTTTACTTGGCATTTTGTGAATCAACACATCAGAAGCATAACCAAAATCTTTGTTAATCAATCTTTCTACATCTCGTTCATCAATGCCTTCTTCCTACACAAACTCTTCCTTTTCTCCCGTCCTTGATAACCAAGATTGTCTACCCAAACCAGCCATCTAGAAAACTGATCCAAATTGGTAAATCAGCTATCCTGATTTGTGGATCGGTTGGATCTTGCATTTAAATAATAAAAAAGGTTAAAAAGTGACTACGAGTATTATAAATAATTCTTTTAGGTTTTCAAAACAAATGGGGATATTGTATTATTAATTTTCATTATCTTGCGAAAATACTTGAATAACGAGATGTCATTTCTATTGACCAAAGTTCCTCGAGTCATTGTTTCATGGGGCTTTCTTTCTCTCTCTAGAGTGATAAGAGAGGAAATACTGGTTTTGAGGTGGGTCTATGCTCTTTTCTCTTGCGATCTCGGTTTTCATGAATTTGATGTTGTTTGTTATGTAATGAGAGAGATTTGAGATGGCTCTTTGATGCTTACTCTTCTAGTACAACTTTCATGAGTTATATGGTATTTACGGAGTGTGCTTTCATTTTTTACTGAGTTTTTTCTAATTTTTGAGTTGGAGCATTACTTGATCATGCATTGAAATTCGTAATGTAATTATATAGGTCTAAGGATCAAAACATTTTTTTCTAATTTTTTCCATCTTTTCTCATGGATCTCCTTCATTTACTACATTGCTTTGTAAATATTTCCAATTTCTTTTTTGCTTCATTTTAACTTGATATTTTCTTGTCCTTGTAGCTTGTTAAAATGAAGTGAAATGAATTAGTTTTTGGGTGTGATTTGTAAAAGGTTGGAACCTTAAACAATGAAATTAAGGTGCACCTCTGAATTTTATCATAAATATAATTTTGATATAAAAAATTCTTAGGATGGCTTAAGAATCTATTTTCATCTCTAATTATAAAATTTTAATTCTAAAAATGGTTCAAATCAAGTAGATCTATAGACACATGAAAATCTTGAAATTGGATGGTCCAGATAATGTGCTTTGATATTCACAGCAGTCCAATTTCAATGAAATGTGGTCACACCATTTTGAATAGCAAAAGAATTTGCAATAATAGTTGTTTCGGCGTTTTGTCATGAACACTAAACACGAGCCTTGAATCATCTTTTTGAAAAGAAGAAAGAAACGATCTTCTCTTATAACCTCAAAATTTGAGTTTAAAACTAGAAAACAAATAAGACATCTTGAAAAAACCAAGTTCAAAATTGGAGGGATTTGTCACTCAAAGCAACCGACCAAAGCCAGTGTGGAAGGAAAGCCAATTCTATGAACACCAACTTCAATAATTTTAAGTTTTAGCAAAATTCAAACTCACCCATGTGATCCTCTTCTCTCTTCTCCTGCAAAACCAGTTTCAAGAAATGGAGGGAGTTATTAAAGAAAGCAGCCCAAGAGATCAATGGCAAAGGAAGCCCAACTATATCGAACCCATGTTTCGAATCGAATCAAATAGACTCAGTGAATCCTTGCAAGCTTGCACTAGTGAAAGAAACCTAAGAAGGGGTCTAGCGCACCACTCTCACATGATAAAGGTGGTTTCTATCAGCTGTATATCACTATGGAACAAACTCAACAACATGTATAGTCAATGTGGGCATCTCAATTATGCATCAAGAGTCTTTGAGAATATGTTAGAGAGAGATACAATCTCTTTCAATACAATTATTTCGGCTTATCTCAATCACAGGTTCCACAACAGGGTCTTTTCTATGTATTCTATGATGAAAGAAGCTGGTCTGATCCCTAATTCCATCACTCTGACCTTGCTTTTCAAGGCCTGCAATTCTCTTTCTAGTGTGAACCCTTTAACGCAAATTCACGTTGAAGCCCTAAAGCGTGGTCTTAATTCAGATGGTTTTGTAGGTAGTTCATTGATCGATGGCTATTCGAAACTTCGAGAGATTGGTGAAGCAAGGCAGGCCTTTGCAGATATCTCTAAAGTAGACTTGGTTTCTTGGAATGTAATGATCAATGCTTACATAGAGAACTCTTGTGATGAAGAAGCCATTGAAACCTTCTCTCAAATGAGGAGAGAGGGCCTAAAACCTGATGGCTTCACCCTAACCAGTATACTTGGGGCATTTTCCGGGGGACATGAAGTTGGAGATCAGCTCCATGGATGCCTGATAAAAGAAGGCTTAGCTTTCAAAACCCCAGTTGTAAATGCATTATTGACCATGTATTCTAAGAGTAAGAAAATGGGCAGTTCCAGTAAACTCTTTGCTAGAATGCAAGCTCCAAATCTTATTTCTTGGACGGCCATGATCGCTGGGTTTGCTCAAAATGATTTAAACCATGAAGCTGTGAGGTTTTATCAGGGGATGCAGAGAGAAGGGATGCGAGAAAACCAGTTCACATTAGCTAGTGTTCTCCCTGCCTATGGTGGCCTCGCCACCTTACAACAAAGCCAACAAGTTCATGCTCGAATCCTCAAATTAGGATTCGTGTCAGATGTTTTAGTGGCAAATGCTCTGATTGATTCATATTCAAAGTGTGGAAGTTTACTAGAGGCTCATCTATTGTTTCAAACCCTGAATTACAGGGATGTGGTCTCATTCACTGTGATGATAGGGGCGTTTTCTCAGCATGGAAAATCCAAAGAAGCATTGAGTTTGTTCAAAAGAATGGAGAGAGAAGGAATGAGACCTGATGAGATAACCTTTTTGGGTCTTCTCTCAGCTTGCAGCCATGGTGGATTGGTTAAAGAAGGGCTTATGGTTTTCAAAACCATGACTGATTTTTATGGCATAAGACCAAGAACTGAACATCATTCCTGCGTGGTCGATATGTTGGGTCGAGCAGGAAGGTTAAGAGAGGCTGAGAGCTTTATCAAGATCATGTCAATAGAGAAGGAAGGAGCGGCTTGGGAGGCTTTTCTTGGGGCTTGTATGATACATGGGGAGATTGAGCTTGGAGCCATGGCAGCTGAGAAGGTTATGGAGATCGAACCTGAGAGAGAAGGAGCTTATATTTTGTTGTCAAATATTTATGCAGCTAAGGGAAAATGGGAAGATAAGGGAAAAATTAGAAAGAGGTTAAATGAAAGTGGGTTGAGAAAAGCAACTGGGTGTAGTTGGATTGAAGTGAAGGGGGAGTTTAAGGAATTTGTTGCAGGAGCCTTGTCAAACCAATGCTCAAATGATATTTACAATTTGATGAGAAATTTGAACAATGAAATGAGTATGGCAGGTTTTGTTCCTTCAATTGAAAAGTCTGCATAGGGAATAAAAGCGTTGATGATGATGGTGATGATGGTGAACTTTAGCAGAGTCTCCAACCAATCCTCGGTGAAATGTCCATTGTAAGGATATTTGATTATTGGTTTTTTTTTTACATATGTAGAATTATTTAAATTATTCTTTGGTCGATAAGTACCTATATTTTACCGCAAATTTCTACTATGTTTGTTTTCCCCAAAGTTGTCTCTAGCTCCATGTATCATACATCTAATAGCTTATTGTTTCATTTTACAATGTATCTAACATCAAATAGCCATATTTGGATTTGATATGTATATGAAAAAGAAAAAAAATTTGGACTTGAAAAAATAGTGCATCTTGCAACACATTATGTGGACCGTCCATTTTCAATATTTTCATTTGTTTATAGATCTACTTGATTTGAATCAATTTTTTAGTGTAAAATTTTAGGTAAAATAATGTATATATACATTATATTTTTCGTTATTACGAGATTATCTCAAAGTTACCGTTATTACATCTATACCCGTTTTTTCAACTTTATAACACTTTTTTTAAAAAAAAAGATGGATTTGCCCTTTTCAGGTTTTTGAAAGATTGAAAATTTATAATTTTTGGATTTTGAAAATCCGAATTTAACGATAGGTGGCACAACTCCGAATTGTACGGGATGGATGAGCTTACTAAAATCACGAGTGCAAAAACTAGCCCCTATGAAGTACCATTGAATTTTAATGGAGAACGTAGATAAAAGGGATGAAATCCTAAATTCCTTCATTCATTCATCAAGTCAAATGAATCAGAACCCTTCTCCAAAGCCCTAACCAGCCTCATCTCATTCTTCCGAATCTTCACATTCTTATCCTTTACCATCTCAGCCCCACAACAGATAGCCCCTTCCCTTCTTGCCTCCCAAGCCATACCTGTGTTGTGCTCTCAAAGACTCGCCAAAGTCGCTAGGGCATGCTGCTTACTCCTCGATCTCCTCTCCCTCAAAACCCTAACCAAAATTCCAACACAACCTTCACACTTCTCGATGGCTTCTCTCCCCTCCTTACACTTGGCTATCAGACTCAAAACCTCGGCAGGCCTCTCCTGGAGTAGTGGAGTATGACTTCATATATACTTTATATTCAATGAATGAAACATTATTTATCAAAAAAGATTAGTCAAGCAGTGTGGGAGTACGCATTTTGTGTATTCATTTTGAGATTTTGTGCGTTGTTCAGTACTGTCCTTCCAAGTTCAAACTGTAAGAATGATATGATTGAAAAATGAGATCTTTATACTGCCATGATGACTAAAGTCTCGCTAAGTTTGTGGCCTTTTCGATTTCTTCTTTGCCTGTTTTACTTTTTCGAGATGATTTAATAAATCTCCTGCTGCTATGCGGAAAAAAGAATCATGCTTGTATTTATTTATTTATTTTTGGAGGGGGGTTGGGAGAGTTAAGTCTTTCAGTCGATCTTTAAACTAATGATATAGTCGCCTTAACAAAAAAGAAAAGAACTATATTTTTATCTTTGGTAACTTTTAATCCCAGCATATCGGCCAAAATTTAGGCTTATTTTAGTTTTCCTTTATATGTATTTTGAGAGTTTCGTTTCTATATATTTCTTTGCAGCTATATTGGGTCTGTTTATGTGGAGTCACTGAAGGGTGAGAATGGGAGGAGGGGTAAATGGCTCTCTTTATCTTAATGTTGTTCACATCTAGTGCTTCATGCACTAAGGAATTGCGATCCATTGCATCTGATCTTACTGATAAAGCCATCAAATGTGTATGGTCTTCTAAAGAAAATAAGCAAACGCTCTTCATGCCAAGTGGGCAAAAAGGCTCTCATGTTTAGAGTAATCGCAGCCGCTGAAGGTTCAGTGAAACCAAGTCAGACAGATGAAACGATCCCATTTTGGGCAAGGCCTGATTCGGATGAGCCTCCTCCTTGGGCCCGTGATGATGGAAAAGCTGATGGTTCTCAACCACCTTTGAGATTCCCTTTTATGCCTATCTTCTTGACTCTGCCATAACTGCCATTGCAGCGGTATTTTACTGATTTAGCTAACTAGCAATCTGAACAAAGTGTTATGGTTTTATTTTGTCCAAAGTGGTTTTCTTTTCAAATTACTGGTGAATGGATTATAATTTTAATAAAAAAGTGACATTCTTACTTCAACTATGGCCATTCTTGATTAAGAGTTCTATACTCTTAGTACTGTTATTATTTCATCATGGATTTTTAACTACAGGAACCAGCATTTTAAGAGTGGACTCCGGCGAGTTACTTGGCCTCGCCCATAGAGCGAGGCGAATTGGGGTGCCCAACTCACCAGGAGCCAAAAAAAAAAGTAAAAAATATAAAATAATGTTAAAAGATAAAAAATATGTAGAAATATGTTTTTGGATGATTTGGTAACTTTTCTTATTACATGATCCAATTTTTATTTATCCTTTTCTTGATTTTTCTGAAATATTCAGGGTATACATTCTATTTTCGAATAATGCAGCTTTTATATATTTTTTTCCTCTTCTATAGTGCTTCAATGATTTTTATTACTTATTTTAATTTTTGCTATTCTTTATTATTTTTAATGATTTTTTTATTTTTTGACCATTTTCCATGGTGTACATTGCTCGGGCGAGTCCACTCAGACTTGCCCAAGTAACTCATCTTGGGGCAGCAGCCAGTTCTTGGCCTGTGGCAATTATAAAAACATTTATAGGAACTATCTGATGTGATAAGTTTCTTACACTAGAAGATATAACCAGATTGGCCTTTCATTGTCGTCACCTAGCCAAAATCTGACTAAGAACGTTTATTGACCAAACAATCTCCGCAAATTCCTTGTGTGCATCCACACACACAGACAAACGCGTGCACACACATGAGGAGGGAGGGAGGAGGGAGGGAGTGAGGGAGAGACTTCAGTGCTGATTTCAGTTCAGATCTCACATGCTAAATTAAATTTTTATTTTGACATGGCTACAGATTGGTTGTCTTTGAATATGCCAATCAAAGGCCGGGTTTTGGAGTAATCGATTCAGATAGCATATTTTATGCTCCTCTGCTAGGATTCTTCGCCATAACTGGTGTGTACCCACTTCTGTACGTCTATCTATTTGACATTTTTAATTCTCCAGGTTTCATACTATTTTTCCCTCTAGATTAAATAGCAATGTAGGTTTTCTTCATCCTCTAAATTGAAATATCAATGTAGGCTTTTTTGTGGTTCTAATCTGTACACGCTGCCAACAAAGCAACTGAGGAGCAGGATCGGCGAGATGGTTACCTAAAATAACTGGTACTTCTCCATTGTGATATATGTGATTTACGCAATATCTTATTCCTTTTCAGCTCAATGATTTGCAATTTTTAACTGCAATAAGTTATTAAGTTATGTTGGGATATAAGTATAAAATTTACAATTTATCACTGCTTCTCTCAGTTGGTTGGCAGTTTGTGATATAAGGTTTCAATTATGCTTCTCAAATGCTATTCATCACTTGCTGCTGCTATTTCTGTTATTTTTACTGCCAGGGTTGCTGCTACAACTACAGGTGCTCTAGTAATTTTAAATTTCGTATATTGTGTTTTTGTAATTTGTATGTTATATTTGCCATATAGTAACTGTGATTTTTTGGCGTTTGTGTCAGTTTAGGAGTCACTTTTCCTGAGTCTGCACCTCTTCAAAACCTTGTTTTCTTATCCCTTATTACTCTAGTACTACTATTGTAGCACTTTTATCAATTTGTTTGATTTTCTTTAGCTCTTAATTTCCAGTAAATTCTATTTGATTATACCATTCTGCTATCTGTTTTGGGCTTGTGGCATTGATTCGGTATTATGTAACGTTTTGAACAACTTATGGAAACCTGTCATTCTCTTTTCTTCTGTGATTATTACTATATTCAATTGCTTGCATATTATTGCTTTTTCATTTTTTATTTCACTCGGCATTTCTGTAAATTTTATTGGTATAAGCTCACCACAAACAAAGAAAAGATTTTCTGCTATGTGGTTGTCGACAGATGTACAGATTGTTTGGTGTTTTTCATAGTTTATAGGTTGTGTTGTGCAGAAGTCCACACCCGTTTTTGGACCGCTATTCTCTTGTGTAACTCCGTTACTATTGATCAACATTTTAACTATTGGTCAACATTTTAAAAATCTGAATTGGGCGCTGAATTGCTAGAGATATGATTCTGATGCGCTGTCCAACTTAGGCAATTCCTGAGTTGGATGGCACTATATATTACAAAAGGGAAAAAAAAAAAAAAAAGAAAGTCGAAAACCAGGGGAATCAGCACAAATCTGTATCTGTCAAACCAGAATCAACCACCCACTGTCTTGATCAGAATCGGGCTCCTAATCATCATGTTTCGATCTCTGCTACCTTAGCTCTAGTACATAATCCATAAACAAGACCCCAATCCGTAAAATTTGTTCATAAAATGGGAACTTAGTTTTTATGCGAACTTTTAATCTTCTTAACTGAAGTGACTTAGAAAATGTGCTTCTATTTAAGAGATGATAATAACTCGCTCCTGCGGGAGCATATACTGTACACCTACTCCCTCGAGCAAAAGACTCACCTGAGATCTGATATTTTGGGAACCACCTAAAAATCACTAGAAGATTATTTTCCTTTTTTTTGGTCTTTCTTTTTTTGGTGGTGTGATGGGCGGAGGGGTGGGAATTGTTAACAGTGGGAATACCTCCTAGGACGTTACCTCCTGATCCCTTTATCATCACTAGATGACTATTTTCTAAAGAGAGAACTTTAATTTTAAGTTGTGCAATACTTAGATCTCACTTCAGTCTCCAGTTTGCTAGTGGTAGCATGTTCAGGACAAAGTTACATGAACTTTTCAGCTGAACTATGGGTGTTAACAGTTACAACTGAATTTTTACTGGAAACTGCTGAAATGTAGAGTGAAACAATGGCCATATTTCTTGCCTTTTTTTCTCATTACCTAGTAGGACTTGGGATTAGACATAGAAGCAGTGCTTAAAAACTCCACATGTCCGAGTCATTTGGAATTGTCACTTCTGGATGGGCTAGACCCATATGATCCAAGTCTGTCAGAGTTTAACCAAAGTCTATTCAAGTCTTCAAAATATCCAATGAATATTTTTGCAAGAAATATGGTTTATGTACGACAGGAGTCGAACCAACTTGGGAATGGCCTGAGTGGGCTCAGTCCCTGCCCTGTTCGAAGCCTAGTTCTGTGTTTCTGAAAAATGCATAGAAGAAAAGAAGAATATTCAGGTAGAGGAAAAAACCATTCTGACTAGAAAATGATGTGTCCCCTTAGCCGTTGGATTTGGTGGTGTGAAGTGCAATTTGAGTCCTCTGTTCATCCTTGTGGAAACAGATCCGATGCGAAAGGTACATCTGTTTTTTGTTGTTGTTTGTATAAGGCTGAGGTCTTAAACAATCAAAGTAAGGTGCACATTCAAATAGTTTTGAATGATGTTGTTTCAGTACTGAAAATATTCGTGACAGCCTCAAAATTTATTTTCATATCTAATTATATGCTGGCATGGAACATTTTTCCCTTTCACTTGCTCGAGTGAAACTTCTAATTTGGCTCGTTGGCGGCTCTCCCATCGCCTGTCTTATTTACATCCTCAAATTTTTAAATATGCAAATCCCTTATGGAAAAGTTTATATAAGGATGGTACCTTATAATGTAGAACTACGGATGCCCTTCAAAAATCCATCGGAAAATGTAGATTTAATGTTGAAAAACCCTTTGATTGATCATCTCAACATTGAGATGTATGATTATGAAAAATAAAAAGATTTTAAGTCTCAAAAATAGTGCATTTTACAGCATATTTCATTTTCAATATTTTCATATGTTTATAGATCTACTTGTTTTTAACCATTTTTAAAATTTAAAATTTTATAATTAGATATAAAAATAGATTTTGAGATAATCCTAAGAACATTTTACATCAAAATTATATATCATGATAAAATTTGAAGGTGCACTTTACCTCTACACTTATGGATGCATCCCTATGCCAACTGCACCTATCTCTTATTCCTGGCTATCAACCTCAAAAGAAAATAAAAATTAGACACAAACAAACTTATATAAAGCTAAAAATAGATCGTCGTCATTTGAGCCTTGTGTCAACTATTTGAGATATAAAGCTGAAAAATAATGACTTAAAAAGAAATCAAGCTGAAAATGATAGCATCTTGATATTCACTTTGAGCTTCAAGCTCAATATCATGCGCCTTTTTAATTACTCATCTAATGATTTTTGAAGTGAATAAAAAATTCAGGGATGGTTTATAAAGAAACCATTTATCTATTTTATATGGAGGTCTCAATGATTCTTGTCTTTTAAATTTCAAAATGAGCGGTTATAATAATGTCTTAAATAGACACAAAGCTCCAAAAACAAAAATGTTAGACTTTGTGATTTATTCTAATTCATCTAATTTAATATCTAATAAGTGGGAATAATTGTGATTTTTATGTACAAAAGATAAATGATCTCTCTCAAAAATTTATGAAGAATTCTTTTGATTGCTTTTTGTTTCGGAGAGAATTTGTAACTTGCTCCGTCTACGTGACGCTATCTGCCCTTTAAACTCAAAAAGCAATGAATGCATGGGTAGGATATTTTTAAGGTTCTTTTCAAGTGTATTTGCTATCTCCATCCTTAAAAGGGAGAGAGATTTGCTATTGCCACCCTTCAAAACAAGAGAGAGAGTGTGTTCGATAGAGAATGGGAAAGAGAGATGCTCAATGGAGAGAATTTTCAATAGAGAATGAGAATGAAAATGAAGCATCGACTTCTAACCTAGGAAGGATAACGTTCATTGAGGTCACTCAAATGTGCTACTCAAGTCAATGTTCCCAAAAAAAAAAAAGAAAAAAAGTGTGGCATTCAAGTTTTTTTTTTTTTGTTGCTTTGTCCCTTCGTAACAACTGAGAGCGAGAGAGAGAGAGAGAGAGAGAGAGAGAGAGAGAGAGAGAGAGAGAGAGAGAGAGAGAGAGAGAGAGAG
>NW_006499728.1:1698295-1709285 GCF_000471905.2 Amborella trichopoda | reverse complement strand
CTATATAGGGTAACATTGTGATTGGGGTCGTCTAAGCCATCCATTTAGAATGGATGGTTGGATAAGGGAAGTATAGAAGTTTTATGGGGTAGAGGAAGTGTAGAAAGCTTGCCTCTTTTTTTGGGTAAGTAGAGAGAGAGAGAGAGAGTTCAATACATAATTGTAATGAAGGCATCAACTTCTTGCCTACCCTTCGTAACAAAGAGAGAGAGAGTTCAATAAGGAATTGGAATGAATTATCTACTGGCAAATCGGGATTATCCAAATCCGTATTTAATGTGGCGACCAATCTACAATAATGATTCTAACACCCAAATAAAATATCCAAGAACAATAATGTGTGAAATATATTTGAGAAAAAACATAAAAACTAATAAAACTAGTTAAAGGAGAAACCATCAAACTACAACACAAGTAAAAGTAGAATGAATAAATATGTTTATGTGGTTTACCCAAAATGACTTAACATCTACGGGAATTGACAAAGGTACATTCATTATCAATGGAAGAAATCCACAAGTTCGGAGTTGTATAGAGATTACCTCATATAATGGGAAAAAAAGTTCAAATAGAAATTTCCTACAACAATACCACCATTAATTGAATCATCTCTTCATCACCGTCAACGTGAAGAAATGCCGATGTAGAACTGGCCCAATACAAAGCCACAATTGTACAAGGATTTGTATAAAAACCCTCAATTTAAGTCCCTAAAAGTTCTCTACCTTTTTATAGGTTTCCATAAAAGGCCTATTTTCTGTGACCAAAATACCTTTCATAAAAGATGAAATATTATATGGGAGTGATTTTGGCATCACCTCCCAACAATCTCCACCTTGATGTAGCCAACAGCTAACCATATCCTTTTTTTTTTTTTGAAAGAACCTACATAAACCAATTCCACAAGCTCTCTAACCTAATAACCGCCATGAGCATGTCTTGCTCATCTTCTTTGATATTTGTTCTTCTTACGCAAATTCTACCTTCTTCAATACCTTCATCCTTGATTTCGTGAGACTATCTTGCCTTCACACTTGCCCTATGTGAATCATTTTCTACACACTTACAAGCACAATCGATGCTTGATCTCATATCATCGAGATCCCTTTCATAAGTCCTTCCCACAAAGCCTTGTTTATGTTCAAAACCTTGGCAGTACCTGCCCATACTTTTTAAATTCTTCAGTACCCATTTCACTTCATTCCAACAATTTCTTCTTAGGCTAAACACAAGCCAATCAATGAACTATTAAACAAGTGAAATGACAAATTTTATAGAAATCATGGCAATAATAATAACTAGTACTAGAGTAGCATTCTACACTATAATCACATTGACCATTCATTCACCAAATATTTAACATTGACTCAAAAGAAATTCATGTGATGTTTCCAGCTTCACATCCCTTTGTGAAAGTTTCAAATCTTCAATTTATCTACCTTGCCAAATATCTTTATCAAGACCATGCTTTGTACTATCAAGATCTTCCATTGCCAAATCATGTACCCCCTTTGAACTTCATCTTTTTCTATAACCAAATTTACCATTTTACTTACAATTGTGCTCTCTAATAATTTATACAAGTTTTCTTCTCGGACTGTCTTCATCATAACTAGAGCCCCATTTGAAATTTTGAGCACTCCGCCTTACTCAGTAAATTTGTAGCTTTTTATATCTAGAGAATAAAGTGAAATCAAACTCTTATAAAAATCTGGTACATGCCTCACATTTTCAAGTGTTGGAACCATTCAATCGTGCATCTTTATGCGAATCGTGTCCATTCCAATCATCTTACTCATTGAATTATTCCTCATTCATGCTAAACCGCTATCACATGACTCTTATGCATCAAACCACGATTTATGTGAGCACCTATGATGTGTCGCTCTATTATCAAGAATCTAACTTTGATTATACATGGGATTACATCCCACCATCAATAGCTCTTTTTCAATGTAATCGGATGTTGATTTTTCAACTTGGTTAGCTTCATTGTTGGCCTCACATTGCCCTTCCATTCCCTAATTGTACAATTTGAAGAACTTTGCCTCTTTCTTTGCCAACAAATTTTTTTTTTTTTATGGCAAAGGATGCCACAAAACCAACAACATTTGTCATATGACCTCCTTAACTTTGATCGGTTATTTGAGGAATGTCTTGATGAACTAATCGTTCATCCAACCAGCCTCTTGCCATAAGGACATCCATCCTGGAACTCATCGATGCTTTCTTTCGATATTTATTGGTAAGAAGGGCACTCCAAATCGAGCCCAAATTAAGAGAATCTTCTTTACTACAACTCAATGTACTAACAAGGATATCATATGATTCTTACACAGTAGAAAGTAAGGTAACCGTTTTACATTCATCATCCATTCTCACACCAATACTTTCAAGTTGACAAATGATATTATTAAATTCATCGAAGTGTTTTGACACTTTTGTACCCTCTTTCATTATCAAGGAATATAAATTTTTTTTTAAAAAATTAGGATTGTGAGAAATTTTTGTATACAAACTTTCTAATTTTTCCTACAAATCTTTTGTCGTATTTTCTTTAATAATATTAAATAACATTTCATTAGCCAAACAAAAGCGAATAGTGGCCCATGCCTTCATATCAAGTTTCTCTCAATCATCATCGGTCATATTTACCGGTTTTTTATCTTTTCCAAGTAATGCCTTATGTTGCCCTTGATGCACCAATAAATCTTGTATTTTTAATTTCTAAATTTCAAAATCATCATTCTCATTAAACTTATACCACTTGTTCAAATCGAGAGTCCAAATCCCTACTTAATGTGGTGAACACCCCATAACAATGATTCCACATGCAAATAAAATACCCAAGAAAGAACAAAAATGTGTGCAATACATTTGAGAAAAAATATAGAAACTAGAGAAACACATAAAATGGAAAATCATCATACTACAACACAAGTAAAAGTAGAAGGCACACACATATTTATGCGGTTCATCCAAAATGGACTACATCCACGATCAAGAGGCAAATATGTATTCACTATCAACGAAGAAATCTATAATTTTAGAGATTTGTAGAGATGACCTCATACAATGACAAAAAAAACTCAAATGAAAAATTCCTACCACAACATCACCATCAATTGACTACTCTCTACATTACTGTCCACTAAAACCATCAGCGCAAAGAAATGATGATGAAAAACCGGCCCAATACGAGACCACAATGGAGCTAATATTTGTACAAAAACCCCCCATTACAATCCCTAGACTTCTTGATACTTTTTCTTTTTATTTTCTCTCTTTTGTGGCCCTCCTCATCAAAAAATAAAAATAAAAAAACTTTATGATTAAAATACCTTATATAAAAAAAAAAAATACCATATGAGAGTGATTTTGACTTCACGTCCCAATAATATATGGGCCTCATTTTGACATCACAAGTTCAACCTCGCTTTTACGAAGGATAAAGCTGATTGATTGTCACATGCTCACATCCCAACAACGTCCACTTCTCTTGTACGAAGGATAAAGCTCATTGGATTCACTGAAATATGGTAAACAAGTTTGTTTGTCACTTGCTCCCTTCCTCTGTAACAACGACAGTGAGAGAGCTCATTGGGTTTGTGGTATTCCAGTTTGTCACCACGTCCCTCCCTTCACAGAGGGAGTGATTTGCCAATGTTACCCGTCATAAGGAGCAAGAGAACTTTACTCATTATTACTAGTAAAGCGATTTTTAAGCGGACCTCAATCAATTGGAAAAAAATTATGATGATGAATTCCTTTGCTAATACTCTAGCGTTCCTCACTACTACTCAAGCGAAACAGAGAATTTTCCTCCCCACCCTAAACCCTTCATAATTTTTCTCTCTTCAAAGTAAAAGTTGTTCATAGTAACGATAAGTCCCAATTACTACTCGAGAGAGAGTTCAATAGAGAGAGACTGTTCAATAGGGAATGGGAATGAGGCATCAACTACTCTCCTAGGAAGGACAGCTCATTGGGTCTAGGGTGTCATCGGGATGGGTCGGGTCCGACCTGACCTGAACTTGAACCCTAACATGGACCCGAAAAAACAAGTTGGGACCTAAACCCAGACCTGAAGTAATTGGACTTGGATCCATACCCCAGTAAATCTGGAACCGAATCCGATCCAAAAATAATAATCTATTTAAATATATTTAAATGTTATGTTAGATATATATATATATTTGGCTTGAGCCCTTTAAGTGGGCATAAGATACCAAACTGACTTCGGATATCTAGGGTTCCACATTTGGGTTAAAGGTTTTCTAGGGTTTCACATTTGGATTAAGGGCAATTTGGATATGATTAAAAAAAAAAATTGGGTGGAGGTAACTAGTGAGAGAAATCTTAGATGGTAATTGTTCCAAGGATGTGGTTTGTAAATGATCAAAGTAAGTAAAGCGCACCTTCTGTCGAAAGATATTTTAGTATTGGAAATATTTGTGATGGCCTGAAAATTTATTGCCATCTCTTATATAAGATTTAAAGCTCCAAAAATAGCGTTAATCATGCATATCTATAAACAAACTTGAAAATCTTAAAATTGACAATCCCAAAAATGTATTAAAAGATGCACTATTTTTTTACTAGAAATCTATTTTTTCTCATGTCCATATATCTTGAGGTCAACATGTTCAATTTGAAGATTTTTTAGCATCGAAGCAACCTCTTCTACTGAATTTATGAGGTGCACCTTAATTTGATTGTTTATAGCCTCATCTTTATATAAACTTTTCCCATTGTTCTAATGCTAGATAGTTTGATTTTTGTGTTTTGGGGGGGGGGCGGGGGGAGTCAGTGGGGAAGGAGCCCGCCCCTACCCTTTCTTTTATTAATAATGAAAAGAAAGTGCAACTCATAAGTTTATAATTTTAGAATAGGGCAGTTGTGCTACATCCTGAAGTAATGCAATAAAAAGAAAATCCAACAATCTATATCGTCAAACAATGGCATATGAGAAAGCCGTGACTTTCTTGACAAAAATAGTTTGATTTTAAACACCTTAATAATTTTCCAGGCTCTTTAGGAGAGACCCATAAACCCACCAAATTTTCACAAATGAAACACAATATCCAGCTCAAAAGGTTAAGAGTACAAAAGTAAAATCAGTTTAAGGGAGAAACCGGTCATGTAGTGAGAAAGACCCTTTCAGTTGGATTGGCTCCATTAGTATGGGAATGTATATTGGGGGTGCGGTTTTTGTTTTGCATGTGCTGTAGCTCTATCAAAGTAAATAAAGCCTCACTCTATAACTCATTCAAAATTACAATTCAAGTATTGAAAAACCTTTACATCGATCATCTCGACTTGAATATTATAGATGTGAAAAAAAAAATTAGGATTTCAAATTGTAAAACATAGTGCATATTGTAATAATTTTTTTAGACCATCCATTTCGCCCTAAAAATAAATGTTCACAGATCCACAAAGCTTGTAATATTTATTTGTGTCAAATTTTATTATTGATGTTGAAAATTGATTTTAGAGCCATCTTAGACATTTTCTTTATCGAAAGTGCTTTCCGAACAAAGATTTATAGTGAAGCTTTATTTTGCTTTCATAGAGCCTAGGCCTTATGAAAAGCTCATCCAGTACTTAATCGTATTTGACCGCACCAGTTATGGTTCCGTTTAATTCTCGAATTGGGCGCCCTTGACGCTCGTTGGGATCTAACAAGCAACTCAGACACTTACTGAACTTTACCATCAAAATAGGTACATGGAACTTTTCTCTCTCTCACTCTCACAATCAATCAGATCAATACAAAAAATTCAGGTCACAATTCTCTCTTTCTCTCTCAATCAAATTAATACAAAATTGAGGTCATAATTCTTTCTCTCAATCTCTTGGGTAGAACCACTGCTTTAAAACCCGGATCGACAGGGCTAACCGACCGTCCAGGAAATTGGTTTGGATCAACGATCCGATTAATTCTCCTAAGTGAGAATCAGTCAAAAAAAAAATTGAAAAAAATAAAAATTATAAAAATATAAATTGTGGGAACTGAGTAATTCGGATCTCTTGGTTTTGTGACCGAATCAGCCGATTCCCTCAACAAGTCGAACAATTATGTGAGAATCGACCCGATTCTCAGTTCCAATCAAGAAATGGGTCGGTTCCCACCAATGCAAATTCTGGATCACATGATTCGGATTCAGATTGATATTTTGTGAAAATGTCCTATAGAGCCCTACCTATGAGAGTACTTTTAGAGAATGTTATCAAAATTATATTGGGCATCGAATTAGTGAAGGGTGTAGTCGTGTTAAAATTAATCAAGCCATTAGTCAAATAAGTTAGATTATATTTCAAGAATAAAAAAAATGGAAAAGTATAAATACCCCTTAAAATAAACTTTCTAGACATCCTACTCCCAAATCTTTTTTGTATCCCACCATAAACTTTAATATTGTTTTTATTTATATTTACACCTCAAGTAGAAAAATCAATAGATCTAAGGGAAAAATACCTTTACTCTCTCTCTTCTCTATTTTTGGGTCACCTGACTCTAACTCACTCTTTGCCAACACTCTCTCCCTGCCAAAGTAAAAATCCATTTCACTCTCTCTTAATCTCTCTCTCTCTCTCTCATTCTCTCTATCATACTCTCTCTCATTCTCTCTATCATACTCTCTCTGAGTTCCAGTAATGTAACTTGTAATGTAGTTCGGCACAACACACAAGGTGCCGAACCATATTGAATTCCAGTAAGCTTTTCTTAGGCTTGTAAAGCGGTTTGACACCGAAATTTTTTGCGCTTCAACACATTTTTTTGTGCCGGACCGCAAAAAAGTTTCGATCCAGCACAATGCATGTCGGACTACATTACCAGCCTTACCCCAAATTATAACCGGTGTCGGATTGCAAAAATCTTAGTCCATAGTTAGAGAGAAAAAGACAAAGATGGAGAGGAAGAGAGAGAGAAGAAAGAGAAAGGTAGAGAGAATGAGAGAGAGAAGAAAAAAAAATGAGAGATAGAAAGAGAGAAATGAGTTTTTACTTTGGGCTAGAGAGTGTTGGCAAATAGAGAGAGAGAGAGAGTCACATGACGCCAAAATAGAGGGGAAGAGAAAGTAAGAGCATTTTTGTTATAAATCTAGGGACTTTTTGACTCGGCAGGTTAATATAAGAAGGGTGCAATTTGCATACGGACACATCCGTAGGTGTAGAGGTAAGGTGCACCTTCAAAATTTATCATGGTATATAATTTGGATGTAAAATGTTCTTAGGATTATCTCAAAATCTATTTTTATATTTAATTATAAAATATTAAATTTAAAAAATGGTTAAAATCAAGTAGATTTATAAACATATGAAAATCTTGAGGACCGTGTAGATAATATATTGTAAAATGCACTATTTCTAAGGCTTAAAATCTTTTCATTTTTCATAATCATACATCTCAATGTCGAGATGATCAATCAAAGAATTTTTCAACATTAAAACTACCTTTTTCGATAGATTTTTGAGGGGCATCCGTAGTTCTACATTGTAAGATAGCATCTTTATATAAACTTTTCCATATAAAAAAAACAATATTGGGGTTTAAGGGTACAAAAAGTTTTGAGGTGTAAGATATTTTAAAAGTTGAATTTAGGGATATTTATCATTTTTTTTAAAAAAATAGAGCTAATTGCTCAAATTTTTTCAGCCAATCTAACTAGTAAAAAACTAGTCAATTTGAGCGCCCATAATAGATCAAAAACCATGTTTTCAAGCAAATCTTCATCTTATTTGTTTTTGGCTTGTCTTACCAGAAGAACGAAGGCATCTGTTGATCACTTGGGTGGGGCTTTATAAATAACCATAGGTGGTGCTCGATTATAAATAACCATGCTTATCGAGAGTTAGTCTGGCCTCGATAAACATGGTGTTCTTAGAGTCCTAATTTTGGGATGCAGCCTTCTTATGTTAACAACTAACCTAAAAAAAAAAAAATCATTACATTGACTCCAATTTCGAACAGTCATATCTAAAAGATCAATGCTTTTAGGAACTCAAAATACGCTCATATGGTGACTCTACCTTCTTGAGTGCAAAATTGAAAGGAAAATTGTTTTATGCGGGTTGAACTGCATTTCTACACTATAAAGTCCAGAGGTATAAAGAATCCATCTTAAAGTTGGATGCAAATAAAAGGTGTATCTAAAAACAAGAATCCATCTTAAAGTTGGATGTATCTAAAAACAAGCGTAAATAAGAGTCCAAATGTTTTTTTAATATAAGTATTATTTCTAGTTTTTATTATTATTATGTTTTTCATATCCATGATTTTCATCTTAAAAAGATTATATATTATCAAAAAATTAGGATCAAACTATATCTAAAAAATATATTTATCGTCTAGCATAGAAACCGGGTCCAAATTGAACACTTAAAATAGCAAATAGCAAGTATACACTCTATGATCAAACTGATAGATACGACGGTGTTAATTGCTTGTCAGAACATTGTGCGGCGATTACATCGAACGGATAGGATTTCATATTTTCCCGTTCAACCATTCAGATTTCCCGAACCCTGGGCTCCTGTGCTTAAAACCTGCCTATAAATAGTCGATCAACAGGTGAAAATCAAAACACAGAACGTTTTTTTTTATGTTCTTTTTGGTTACATTTTCATTTTCCCTCTCTTTTTTTCGAGGGTTTGTGTGATAACCGTTCGAAAGGTCTTGGGCAGGGTTTTGAGTTCATCTCACTCTATCGCTCAAGGGTTAGGGTTTTCTGATAGAGCAAAGACAGTGAAGTCGAGAGAAAACCAGAACTCCAAGGTACGCATATGAATTCTTTGCTTAAAAATATTACAAGTTATCTTTGATTGTTTCCTGATATTTCGCAGTTTTCCTTTTTCCAGTTTAACTGTGAATGTGAGTGGAGTTTTTCATTCTCTTTGCACCTGTCACTGGTTCTCATCAGAATATATCAATTGATAATTCCTTGTTTTTTGTGATTCTGAATGGTTTGGGTTCGGTTTCGGTTTCAGCTTTGTCTATATTGAATTACTGCCTTTTTTTCATGTTATTTTTATGTTTATTTCTCTTTTTAGTTTGTTTAGTCTTAGATCTCTGTAAATGCCATTACAGATTGATAACTCCATTTACATTTCATAATAACCGTGAAATTAACTAATTCAGGTAATATATTGATTAGAGGAGTGGAGGTAGCAATTACCCAAAAAATAACTACAAATAATTGAGCACTGCAATTCTCATATATTTTTATGGAATTCTGCTGGTACTAACAGGCTAACTTCTCGTGATAATTTCGTTTATCTTTGTTCATTATCTGAATTATAAACTAGTTCATATTAGATTCGTTCTTAAACACTGAATTAAATATCAGAATGAAAAAATTATGTATCTCAGAGTAATGTTTTATTAGTTTTATTCATCTGGTTATTCCTTCTTTATGGTTTTCTTAGAAGAAGGTGTTATTTACATTTTATCTGCTTATTTATACTTTTTTTGGAATAAATTTACCTTCCAGAATAGTTCAAATGAATAAATAAATTTACCTCCTAGAAATTGCATTTCTCCTAGGAATGCCTTTTTCCTAGACCTTTTTTCTCTAAATTATTAGAAGGAAAATGGTTTTACGGGGCTGCAACCTTATCAAAAATAGGTAAAGCCTCACCTCATAATTCATTGAAAACTGCAATTGAAAAACCTTTACATCATCCTCCCGGATTGAACATTATGTTTGAGAAAAATTTTAGGATTTAAAGCTCTAAAAATAATATATATTGGAATAAATTATTTAGGTCGTCCATTGCACCCTAGAGTTCATAGATGTGCAAGATTTGTACTATTTTTTAAGTTTCAAATTTTATTGTTGATGTTAGGAAATCGATTTATTTTGGTTACTGAGCCAACAAACATTTGAGGTAAAGCTTTATTTTGTTTTCGTAGAGCCTAGGACATACAGAAACTTCAACTGCGTTTTTACAATAAAAAATTCTGTCAAATCGGTTAATTTGAAATTTCAAGGACTGATCGTTCTATCAATACTCGTGGAGCTCTATACACCGTCAGTTCTTGCAATAGAACATTTATCAACTGCATGCGTCGTACGACTAGGATGGACGGTACGGATTGCTTCGATTTGACAAGGCAGCTGATATTTTGGAGATGAGGATTTAGACTGCTCTTTAAGTACTCAAGTGGCTGGACCCACACACGGACCAGAATTGTATGCGAGTTCCTGATTTGGACCTGCATTTCGAATCCCATATCTGAACTCAACGTCGGGTTCCCCCGAGTCTAATCGGGTCCATTGCGTGTGTATGGCTAGGAATTGAAACCCGGGTAAATTGTTTCAGTATAACACTGAAACAAATATTTTAAGCAGTATTGATTCGAGTTCTAATCCTGCGACCATCCCATTGGTTCCGGTAACCTGGAAGACCAAGCAATTTGATTCGATTTTCTTAAACACGAATTCTATCTAAACTTTGAACTTAAAACTCTCATGAGATTGCCCCATGTATAAACAAACACCTTTGATTGTTAGTTCTTGGATACTTGCAAAAAAATGTTTGTCAATTTTCAAAGGGTGTGGTTTATAATTTTGTATAAGGTGTCAACCTTAAACAATTAAATTGAAGTGTATCTCTAAATTTAGCTAATAGATGGCGCTAAAAACCTTATAACGGCCTTAATATTTATTTTTAACTTTAATTATGAAATTTGGAATGAAGAATAGTTTGGAACGAGCAGATCTATAAACACTTAAAAATAAAAAAAATAAACCAATCTAGATAATACTTTGCAAGACACGTCTAAAGAGAGATGAAAAAATAAAAGACTTTTTGACATCGGAGCGAGCTTATTTTTTGAGGTGCACTTCTACATTGTAAGATTTCACTCCTATGAACTTTTCTCGATGTTAATATTTTGCTGTCGGTATGGGAGAGAGAGGTAGAGAGAGATAGGGTGAGAGAAAGAGAGACATTTAGGGGGATTCTTTAATTTTGGAACATG
>NW_006499728.1:1673382-1697763 GCF_000471905.2 Amborella trichopoda | reverse complement strand
GGATTATAAAAAATTCAATCATGGATTACAAAAAACTCTATCATGGGTTACAAAAAAAGCAAAAAACAAAAAATTCAATCATTGATTACAAAAAAAAAAACAAACATTTCGATCATGGATTACAAAAAACAAACAAACATTTCGATCATGTATTACAAAACATTCGATCATGGATTACAAAAAATTCTATCATGGGTTACAAAAAAAAGCAAAAAAAGCGATCATGGATTACAAGAAAAGAAAACAAACTTTTCGATCATGGATTACAAAAAATTCTATTATGGGTTACAAAAACCAAAAAATGCGATCATGGATTACAAAAAAACAAAAACAATTCGATCAAGGATTACAAAAAATTCGATCAAGTATTACAAAAAAATCTATCATAATTTAAAAAAAAAAAAAAAAAAAAACCCGTATGGACTCGCTGATTCTGTACAGTGAATCGGCGAGTCACTGTGCGGAATCGTCCGGTTCTCTCTAGAACCGGACGATTTCCGATTTTTCAACCGATCCGGTCCTTTTCGCGAATTTCGAGTCAAAGCCCGGTTCGACTCGGCGTTTTTTAAAACGCTGATTTGTACGTTTGTGTTTTATGGGTTTGGGCGCCTTCCAAACTTTTTGGCATTTGTATTTATGACTTACATTTTTCACTTGTGAGATTAAAAGGGACATATTACTATTGATGGCAAAATCGCTCGATCTAACGGCTAATCTTTGGATAGATCATAAACGGCCATCGGCCGGTTTTCGATTTTGGGCGGTTAGGGTAATCAATCGGTATTTACATTATCGTAAAGATTACAAATTATTTTGGTCATTAATACTCACTTTTATATTTTCTGATTTTTTTCAAAAAAAAAAATTAAAAATAGCTTGGAAAATATAAAATCGGTTAAAATTCATTTTTTTCATTAATTTTAAGCTTCATTTGAATGTGTTTTGTTTTAATCATTCTTTATATGTTTTTCATATTTTAATAGTTTTTTTTTTGTTTTTTATTTTATTTTTCATCACTTTTTTGACCATCTAGAACTTGCATGGTTAGAGTGGTTGAATCGGCCAGTTAAACTGCTTCCAGGCTAATGTCCAGTTTCTGATTCGATTTTGCGAACACTGAATATTACCAAAACACAATAATTTGTGGTCCCAATCGAAGGAGGAAAATTTCTAATTGGAGGAAAATTTTTGGGGAGGTTTTACCTAGTTCGTATTGATATTTTTATTTAAGAAAAAATATTATTGAAATGGTCAAAGCAACTAAGAAAATCATTAACTAGCTCATCTAAGAAAATCAATAACTAGGTCATCTCCACATGCACAGCATTCTCACTATCCCCTCTTGCATACCTCTAAAAAATTTTATTTAAAATGTTCGTAAATTTCACCCAGTGGGTGTGGAAAGCTCTGAATAGGCATAGTTACTTGGGATTGATGCAACCTTAAACGATAAATTTAGGGCGCACCTATGAATTTTATTATAAATGTAATTTTGGTGTCAAAGAAATCTTAGGATAGCTTGAGAATCTATTTTCATCTATAATTATAAAATTTTAAATTAAAATATGGTCCAAATCAAGTATGTCTATAAACACATGAAAATCTTGAAAATAGATGGTCAAAAAATGTGTTGCAAGATACATTATTTTTGGACTTGAAATCTATTTTTCTTTTCATATTCATACATTTTGATATCAAGATGATGAATTACAGGGTTTTCCAACATCAAAAGAACCATGGATTTTTAGGGGGACACGGTTTCTATGCGGATAACCGCACATATGTAGAAATACGGGTTTCTTAATAAATCTATTTTTAAGAGGGATTTTAAGACTTAATTTTTAAGGACATATAATCTCTGACATGGAGATCATGAATATGAAAAAATAAATAAATTTTAAAAATCTAGAAGTAATAATTCCAGTAAGTTAACATTTGGACCGTTAGCTTCTATTGTTTTTAGATGGAACACCTACTTGCATCTATCTTTCAGATGAATGCTTTAAACTTTGTGGACCACTTACACATTTTGGACTATCCGGCCAGCATGAAACAGTTTTCCTTTTTATGGTGCGATATAATTCTACATTTTAAGATTGGAACCTTATATAAACTTTTTTTTTTATCTTTTGTATGTGGAGTTCCCAATTATTTCCATTCATTGGATGTCAAATTAGATGGCTTGGAAGTTCGTTTTTTTTTTTTTGGAACTCTATGTCACTTTTACAACTACCCATTTGAAATTTAAGGGACAAGATTGATTGTGATGTTTACGTACAAAAGATAAAAGACACGGTTTCTATGAGTCCATGTTTAAAAATCTATTTCTGAGATGGATTTTTGGACGTAATTTTTAAGTATATTTAATATCTAATATAGAGATCATGAATATGAAAAAATGAATAAAATTTGAAAATTAAAAATAATAATTCTATTAAAAAAACATTTGGACAGTTAGTTTCAATTGTTTTAGATAGACTACCTATTGTATCCATCTTTAAGATTGGACGTTTTAAAAATGGATTCTTTATACCTTGGGGACTTCAAAAGTAGAAACGCGGTCCCCGCATGAAATAAAAATTTCAAAACTAAATGATCTCTTTGTAGACAATCCCATAAATAATTATACAGTCATCTTATCCAAATTCTTAAATTATTGATTTTCTACTTCTATATTGTAAATCTATTTTTATCATCTTTAATCAACTTTTTACATATTGACCCTGGTTGGCCACCCTGGGAATTTGACCCCTCTTACTCTCTCTCTCCTCGTCTTCCAAAGTATAGCAACCCCCTTCCCTCTATCTTTTTTGTTTGAAAATGGCCATTTGGATGTCTTTACTTTCATCAAAATGGTAGTGAATTATTCAATGCGGGAAAAAAGATTATTAAATGAGATCTGCAACTTGATGTCTCAGTTTTGGAGCATGTGCGTTGTGAAAACGGAAGGTAACTTTTTGACCGATGTGGCCAAATTGTACATTATAACGTGCATGTGAGGCTTAGCAGTGGGTGGTGGTGGGCTGCAAACTCCTCGAATGATTTTGGATTGTCCTGTGTTAAATAGAAAGAAGCAAATACATTTGACTTGAAGCTCAATACATGCTTCAAATCTAATCTCATCAAGTTTCAAGTTTGACTATTTATTAATTTCTTTTTCTTTTTGTAAATTTTGGGCCTGGGTAGAATTGGAACTCTTGATGTTACAAGCAGTACAATGTTAAAAAACTGGCGGATTTTAAGTCGGATCGTCAATTCGGATGGGAATTGCTTAGGACCGAATTGCTTCCTTAAAACCCCTCCTACATATATTTTCTCTTCTTTTTTAAACTTATTTTAATTTTTTAGGTCCCCTCTTTGTATCAGTCCTATGAAACTAGCGGTTCGACGTGGATCTAGATAAAACTATCTGTCCCATTGATCTGGCTTTTGACACCTTGAGGAACACCTTGCCCCCTTGACTTTCCAAGCTTAACGGTTTTTCCTTGCGCTGTCCATTTAATTGAGATATTACTTCTTGTGTTTTTGGCTTAAAATATAGATTTCTGAAAAATTGATCCTTTGATACAAAGATGATTTAAGAAAAGAGAATATCATTTAAAAATCTTTTGATACAATATCGTCACGGTCACACCCAAAATATCACAGGTGAAATTAGCTTGAGTTGCATAATAGAGTTATGTGGTTGGGCTAAAAAGTCCTAAGGAAACTTTTATTGACATCACTAATCACCGGAACTTGTATTTGACTGCTAGGGGCGATAGTATATTTTTTAAGATATAGAATTCTGAATAATTGATCATGCTTAAAATATAGAGTTCTGAAAAATTGAACGTACGGTGAGTCACAAGTGATTTAAGAAAGGGTGCGGTTTGTATAGAGCCTAGGTTCTAAACAATTAAATTGGAGCCTACTTTCAAATATTGTCTAAGAAATGTGGTTACAATTCTGGAAATCTTTTTGATAGCTTTAAAATTTATTTTCATCTTTATTTATAAAGTTTAAAGTTTAAAAAATAATGTAGATCGAGAGATCTATGAAAACTTGAAAATATTTAAAATTAATTGTCCAAAAATTCATTACAAAATACACTATTTCGAAAACTTGAAGATTCATTTTTTTTCTCATGTCCATGCATCTTGATTTTGAGATGATCAATTTGAAGATATTTCAGCATCAAAACAACCTCTTCTAATAAAATTTTTGAGATAGGTTTGAATTTGATTGTTTAGAGCCTCGGCTCTATATAAACTTTTCCTTTTAAGAAAGGAGAGTATCGTTTAAAACTCTTTTGATAAATAAGGTCACTATCTCCCCCAAATTATCACATGTGAAATTAGCTTGACTTGCAAATTAGAGTCCTGTGATTTGGCTTAAAATCCTAAGGAATTACTGGATTTTGTATTTGACAACTAAAAGTGATCGAATATTTTTTAAAATATTGATATCTCAAGCTCCTACGTAAATATAAGTCTTGAGACCACGACGTAGATTCCGGCCGCTATTGATTCAAATTGTGGAAAAGGACATTTTAAAGAGGGGCCGAAGTGGAGAGGGTGTTTCACACGCAACTGCACGTGCCTCAATTATTTCACGTTTTCCTTCATCAACGTTAATGCCTCAATAATCGCACAAGTTTTTTTATCAAAAAATTATTTTTAATATTTTTTATGTGTACCACAATCAGAAGGTGGCACGTACCAAATTTCATATTCATACAAATTGTATAAAAAAATAAAAATATAATACTTTGAAACCTCGGATCTAAGAACAAAAGGTGAGTGGCTCTCTTGATCAAAATTGGACTGTTAGATGGTAGGGGAAGCATAGTCCTTCTGTGCTGTAGGGGAAGTATAGAAACCTTTCTTAAGATGCTACTCTAGATTCAATTCTGCAGTAGTTCACGAATGGCTTTTCCAATTAAGTTTTTCTTTTGAGTGATTTACATACGGATGTTAAAATTGTAGGTACAATATGAATTGTTAAATTTATAGGTGGAAATTACGAAAAAAGGTTTTCAACCATCTTTGTTTTATTTTTTTCACAAATACTCCTTGGTCAACACATATTTTAACTTTAATTTTATTTTTTGCCCCATTGACAAAAGGCTAAAAAGAAATAAAAATTCAAGTTGATCGAAGGGTAATTTTGAAAAATTAAAAAAGACGAGCTGACTGTAGTTTTTGCGAAGCCATTTGTATTTTAGTTGGAACTTTAGGTCTGTACCTAAATCTCGCTTTTCTTTTTTGGGTATTTCTTCTTTATGGTTAGGTTTTTGTAATAGTGGATTACAAGCATAAACGTATGAGAAAGTTGATTCACTGTAAATCAAAATTCACTATTTTGATTTTAAGGATGTTTATATGGGATTGTATATAAGGAGACCATTTACTTTTTATACAAGGCAGTCACAATTACTCACAACTTCAATATGAAATTTGATAGTTTGGATGTGTCACAAAGTTCGAGAGATTTTCTTTTGAGGTTGAGCTTGATCAATGAAATAATTGTATATACCCAATTTTACATTCAATAGTCAAAATTAATGAGACCACCTTGTATCAAAGGTAAATGGTCGCATTCTATATTTTCTTTCTGTATATTATAAGATTATTATTGTTTTTTGTGTAAGGAGGTCGGAATCACATTCATTTGTTTAATTTGAAATCTTATTGATTGAAGTATGTCATGACATTTGTAAAATTTTATTTTAGACTTTGTGGCTTGTACATCCATTTGCTTGATTTTACATCTAGTAGTCAAAATAATGATTGGCACCTCTTTGTACCAAAAAATGGATACCCTTATCGTACACCTTTCATTGATCTTAATTCAAAAGATTTAAATGATCTCTTGGTAACATATTGCTTTCACTTAGTATTGACAATTCCTATGTTAAGAGTACTTTTTAAATCAACCTTTACAAAATATTCATGAATGCACACCTTTGGCTACCCAAAAAAGAACAAAGAAAGAAAAGCCTTATTGGTAACCTACTCCAAAAATGAAAATAAAATAAAAAATAATCAATATAAAATAACAAATAATAAAAATAAGTAAATTTAAAAATAGAGAGGTACATTAGATACACTTGGAAAAGATAATGCGTTAGATAGGCTCTAGGGTTAAATATATAAAGAAATATAAAGCACAGACAATCCACTTTTTAGATGGAAAGATTTTAATAATTAGAAATAACGAATTCAAATTTAATACTATTTAACAATTATAAAATATATTCCAAAGTTTCATAGGCTCTTGGGTTAAATATATAAAAAAATATCTATAATGAGGCCTTTCACTTTTGAGTCATGGAGATCATAATCATTATTGATTGTTTGATTTGAAATGGGGTGGTTGATAATACTTCATTATTGAGGTACAAGATAACAATATTTTTTTTTTAATATTGTGATATATTTTTTTCTAAAGTAATCTTGGTGTCTTTGAATAAAACATACGTGATTGTAATTACGATATTGTTTATTTTTTTGCACAAGTCAGTATTATTTATAACTATTAGATGTGAAATCCAATATATGAAAATAGTTAATAACATTAGAAAAATTTTGTTGGACTTTATGACTAAACAATTAGAGGTCATCAACTACCTGGTTTTAAATTTAGTCAATGTTGATTATGACCTATTTGTATAGAAAATAAACACTCATTTGCTTTTTTAAAAAAATAAAAAAATTGTTTCATACGTGGTAAATTGTATTTTTACATTATGTTGTCTCACATTATTAGAGTTTAAAAAAATAGATCCAAATCATCCGACCCCCGATCGAGTATCGATAGAAGCGTTAAAAAGAAAGATCCGGCTCTCAATCGCCGTGTGCATCTTACGTATTTCTCTCAACTGCCATGCTCCTTATGGCTTATTTTAAAAAAAAAATTTATTGGCCACCGTAATACCACGTTACACATTGGCAGTACATAATCATTAGTCCTTTTAGGAGCTGTCTGATGCTTACGCGTGGGAACGCATTGATGATTTTCACTAACTTTTATACCCATTTTCACTTCACCTATAACGTGGGACTAACTCCTCTTGAACTTTCATTGAGGTGAAAACATGCGCGTGATATGTATGAAAAGTAACCACTAGAAACTCATTCCGTCATCGCCAATTTTATTATCCCCATTATGATTTTTCTTAATGACATGCACGACCTCCTTTGTGTATATCTGGGTCAATTTTCTTAGATTAGGGTAAATAATAACAAGGTTTAGAACATATCATTATTCTATAATCAAAACTCATTAGATGCAGGGGTGGCAATGGGGTCGGGGTCTTGGTCTGGTTTGATTTGAACCTTGACTCAATCTAGACTTAACCTGAGTTCGGGTCTAGAACCTAACGAAGAAATTTAAAAATGATATTTTAAAAAATATATTTCAAATGTATATTGTTAGTTAACTTGGATGAATAAAGTAAATTAATGAATGTTTGATATTTTTATGTGATACTAATTTTATAATGAGAAATTATTTTTTTAATCTCATTAGTGTTTTTAATTTTTTTTAAAATTATTTTAATGTAATATTGTAATACATTATAATTATACAAACATTTAGGTGATTTATAATGATTTTTTCAATTTTTTTTTGAAACGATCCCCATATTTTTGAAGATCCCCATCTGAAGCCGGTATACAGCATCCAGGTCGTTGATCCTTTTTTTTTAAACCTTGCAATGTATAAAGCATCTATGTTAGAGATGCGAATAGGTGGTCAACAATTGAAATTAATAATGCAAATATTTTCTTCATAAAATTACTAGTTTTAGTTTTTTGAAATTTATTTATTTATTTATATTCATGATCCGTATTTTAGGGATTAGATGTCCTTAAAAATTGGGTCCAATGATCCATCTCAAAAATAGAATTTAAGAGTCGACACTAGTGTTTGCAAAATCGGCTGGTTCCGGTTTTGGTGATCCACCGATATTTTTAATCTTAAATAAAATACTACTTTAAATTTTTATCAAATACATTAGAATGGTTTATTCCGTGATTCAAAAAGTGGACGGCCTAGCGCTTAGGCGGTCCAGAAGGTCTGCGCATCGCCCAAGCCTAGGCGGCCCATCTGGACGGGAGTCCTTGGGCGGCTGCCTAGGCGGTACGGAACCCACCTAGGCGGACGCCCAGGCCGGCCATTCAAGGCTTGCGTCCCGCCCCAGAGGTGAATTTTTTTTGTTTTTTCAAAGTTGACAAAAATTGATCAAAACATCACCCATTGATATTACATTTAATTTTATATGTTTTATAAATCTATTAGGGGTTTTTTAGAAGATTTTGAGTTCTTAGAACCATCTTTTATTGGACATTGGTTTTTGGATTTGATTGGACCACCCAGATTAGCTTTAATGATTAAGTTTTATATGAATCATTGTTCGAATCTTGCCGCCTATCAGACCCATTAATTAGTACACCATTTACTACTTAGTTGATAAAAAAAGCATCTATATTATATATAATTTAATTTTTTTTTCATTTTCTTTTAAAAAAAGACTTGGTCAAGTCAATTTTTTAATATTATTTTAATATTCTTTATATTATGGTGAAGATTAAAAAATTATTTGGTCATTGATACTCATTTTTATATTTTTCTCATATTTTTTAAATTTTTTTAAAAATATCTCTTGACACAATTCGTTTCGTTAAAATCCATTTTTTTCGTCAAGTTTCAACTTCATTTGAGTGTGTTTTTTTTTAATCACATTATCTGTATGTTTTTTATATTTTAGTAGAATTGTTTTTGTATATTTTTTATTATTTTCAATTTTTTTTTTATCGTTTGAAATTTGTCCAATTAGAGTGATTGAATCAGCTAATTTAGGGGTTAGGTTGATTAAATCGCTTGTGAGCCATATGTGATTAACCGTTCCGATTCGTCTGATCGACACATTTCTATATGAACTCGTGAAACCGTGTCCAGCAAGGTAAAAAACATCATTAAATACTAAACCAATGGGACTACGATGTCCACGCTCTCGGCAAAACTTTCACTTACTGTGGGCATTGCGGTGCACAAGTCGTGTACGATAGTGAACTGTTGTTCGCCACTTCCTCTTATCTGGGACCTCATCATGCGCATCACATGTATTATTAATGTTCAAATATGACGTTCCTATATGTAGGACCCCATACTAAGCATGTCGTGTACACAGAGGATCCTATAATGGTTCCAGATAACATGTACCTAAACGTTAATGGGTATAGCTGGCATGTCCTTTTGGCCTTGTGTTTTTCAACTTTGGGGCCCATGTCCGGTTCTTGATTGAGACCTCGCCATGAGATCTTCTTGTCATTCGTTGGAGATGTTAGAGGGTGACTCAACCAAAATGGTGGTTTCAACAAACAAAGTGGATGTATAAATCAAATTTCCTTTTTTTGGTTTAAAGAATTCGTAGCCATCAAATTTAGTAAAAAATTATAATAGGTGCCAATTTTATGTATTGCAAAAGTAAAGTGCGCTTCAATAATAAAAAAAGGGTTTTGAATTTTCAAACTATTGTGCATCTTATAGCATAACATGCGGGTCGCCTATTTTCCTGATTTCTAGTTATTTGTAGATAGGCTAAATGTTTATCGTAAAATTAGAGGTGAAAATAGATTTTCAAACCATAAGCAAGTATTTTATGCTCTTTTGATAGCTTAAAAATAAGTCAAAAGACATATTAAGGAGATTTTTTTACATATAAGTTTTTGGAAACTACTGAATTATTAGGTGATTATTTTGAAATATTAATTTGAAATTTGAGATTTCTTATATTAGGTCAATATTAATTATTAATGTTTTTTTTTTTTCTAGTGCATCGAAGGTACTATTAGGAATTCTTTTCTATTGAGGTTAATCTATGGGTTGAAGAGGTTACATCCCCACGAAATTCAATTCTAGATGGGGTTCACTTAGAGGAGCCTATAATATCTTTTGGCTGAACCCGTTGCACGGGTTTTTGGTCCTTCAGCGTATAATGTCTTTTGGCTGAACCCATTGCAGGGGTTTTTGGTCCTGAACTGCATCTTCCAAGAGGGTTTGGAGGTGCGTATTGTTTTAATCATTTTTGTATGTTCGTTATATAAACTGCATCGTCAAAACTTTTTACTATTTAATTTGGGACGGTTAAACTGCATCGAATGTAAACTTGTGTTAAGCAGATTTTTTCTTTGACTGTCCAAAGGTTTTGATAGCTAGAGTGACCACAAGCTATTTATGCCGAAATTAAACATTTTTATAGCAAATTATCCCATAAACAAATACTGGCACCTCAGTATTTTCAAATAGTTTAGGAATTAGTTAATTTGAAAGTATTAGTGGGAGGTGTCAGTGGAAATGGAGCACAATGTGGTGTCTAGGGTACGGGGATGCAACCACCATAACCCAGCCCTTTTCTGAGGCAACTTTTTATTTACCTATAATGATGTTTATGCGCTTTATTATTCTCTGCGCAGCAGTTATTAAATTTTTAGAGTAAACTCTGGTGCCTCACTCTTTGTAACTAACTTCAATGTGATGCGTATTCATTCACGTTTTCCAATTTACCCTGAAATTGGCAGTAACTTTTTGATAAAAAGAGTATCTAAGTAATGTATCGATGCGGTTTGTATAGAACCGAGACTCTAAACAATTAAATTGGAGCCCATTTTCAATTAGTGTCGAGAAATGTGGTTTCAATTTTGAAAATATGTGTGATAGCCTTAAAATATATTTTCATCTTTAACTATAAAATCTAAAGCTTCAAAAATATATTAGTTCAAGAAGATTTATGAAGACTTCAAAATCTTGAAATTTGACGGTCCAAAAATGTGTACAAGATGCACTATTTCCAAAACTTGAGTTCTATTTCTTTTTTTATGTCCATGCATTTTGATATTGAGATGATCAATTTGAAGATATTTAAGCATCAAAACAACCTCTTTAGCGAAATTTTTGAGCTGGGCTCCACTGTGATTGTTTAGAGGCACGGCTTTATATAAACTTTTTCCATAATTGTATTGATGTATTGTATTCTTGTATGGTTGATGCTGGTCACATGTACTGAAATTTGGTATCATATTTGTTTCGCTTGGTTTAAAGTTGGTTATCATTTAGTATTGGGTGTTAAACATTCAAATTAAGGTGCACATCCAAAATTTATGATAAATATAATTTTGATGTCAGAGGTTCTTAGGATGGCTTGAGAATCAATTTACATCTCTGATTATAAAATCTTAAGATCCAAAAATGGTTCAAATCAAGTAGATTTGTAAACCCTTAAAAATCTTGAAAATAAATAGTCTAGATAACAAAATACACTATTTCAGAAACTGGTATTTCAACTTACTTCAACCATATAGACTACGAAAAATTGCGATGGCTCTCTTAAGCAAGACAGAAAGAATGGATGAGTTGTGTATGGTCTTATTTTTGGCTATACTTAGAAAACAAAAATGTTGTCCAAATATGATGACTCTGATTTAGTTTTTATATGCACACTACTTACCAATGTTGGACCTAATCAAGTGAAAAGACATTTTTGGTTTTTTTGGGGTAATATAATGTAGGAAGATATATTCCTACCCATTTTTCAAATAATTTAGCAGTTATTTTTTTTTTTTTGAAAATGTTAATCGGGTGGTTTGGGTAAGAATAAAAACTCCACGACTCCTATCCCGTTCCCAATTATTCAAGTTCGATTCACCTTAAGAGAGAGATACAGAGACCTACCTAGTCAAGTGAAAGAGACATTTGAGTGTTCTCAAGTTTGATTCACCTATGGGAGAGAGTGTCCCTTTCGAACCTCGAAAGCACCCGTTTTTTTAATCTTTAAGGGTGATATATAATTCCTGATCCGACTCATGATCTCCACCGTTGGACTAAGGGGTTTGGCGATTCAAGTACGAGGAACTCGTAATGGAAGTCCCTATTCACCTAAATTTGTAGGCATGCACACTCCCATTGCTTTTTTTACCACACCGTTAGCCTGAACATTATTTGTGTTTGTAACCACCCTTGAAGTGAAAAAATAATTCTTTAGGCTCGAAATGCCAATTTTCCACCTACTCTTTTGCCTTTCTTTCTCGAAAAAAGAAAATAAAGTCGGTGTAGCACATGTGTGATGAACTGTTTTTATTAGGAACTTGAAGATGGTATGGCACACTATGTGTTGGTACGGCTGCATTGTTTTTTGAAGCCCGATTGGTATAATATGTGCTGGTTCGGCTTTAACAGGGCAAGTAGCCAGTCTGACGCACATTGCTAGACCTACTTCATTGTTCAAAATAAAGTGAATCTTATACAATAGGTGTTAGACCAGTTTTAATAGGATAATAAATTGGTCCGGCAGAGAATATACCTGACCGTTGTTATTTTAAGCAAAAATAAGGGTTGTCGTTGGTGAAGTTATTTATAAAGTGTTGGGGGTGGGCTTGTCTGATAATTTGGGTCACTGCAGTATTTATAGGTTTCCTTTGTTTTCTTTTATTTATTAATTAGGGCGCGATCCAACTCAACAATCGCTCGAGTTGGATTGTGTGACTCAGAATCTGACCCCATGGAATTCAAGGCTTGATTATGATTGATCCAATTCCAAATTTTTAATAAGTGACTTCTGAGACTTGATAAGCCACGATTAAGTCGAACAAGACACGAATTGACTCGACTGGGTGGGTTATTCTACACGACGGATCAGTAAATACTTGTCAAGCCTTGAACTTTACCTGGTTTGAGACCTAGCTTGACTGACTAGGCTAGTTTGGATGAGCCTAGCCAGCTTTCGGAACCATGGTCTTGACCTTCATCATCGTTCGAGTCTTACTCCAATCCTTACCCCAACTGTTTTAACAGTCTCGACTTCGCGTCTCCATTATCAAACCCACAATTACACTCCCTGTTGGAGAATATCCCCCTTTTATTTGACTCATTCAACATTCTTCACCCAAGGGTGGAAAAACCCTTAGTTACCCTAACCCGGGTCCACGTCAAGGCTTGATAAGCGGACTTGGTTTGTCATGTATGTCCATTCCAATCAAGTTCGATTGGAGTTAGGAAATGGGTTGGGGTCGTGGTGGTAGCATCCCCTCATCCAGTTATTATATTGTGGTATCCATTTCTACGTAGGGGTTTGTCTTTCCCACTGAATTATCCAAAAAAAAAGTTCGATCGGAGTTTCGAGCCAACCCAGACCGAACCTATTCCTCAAAATTTTCAGTGGAAGAGGTTATTTTGATGCCCAAATATCATCAAATTGATCATCTCGCCTTCAAGATACGTATACATGAGAACAAAATGGATATTAAGTTTTTGGAAATATTGTATTTTGTAACATATTTTTGGACCATCAATTTTCAAGATATTCAAGTTTTCATAGATTGGTTGATTTACCATATTTTTGAAGCTTTAAACTTAAACTTTATAAATAAAATTGAAAATATATTTTAAGGCTATTACAATGATTTCATGTGTTGAAACTACATTTCTCGACACTATTTGAAGGTAGGCTCTAATTTGATTGTTTAGAGCCTAGGCTCGCACCTTTTTTTATTTTTACCTTATTTTTTGTTCGAATAAAAAATGAATCTTCCAACTAAATGTACCTTCTAGTCATCTCAGTATTAGAATTTTTTTTTTGAGGATCCAAACCTTGATATATGGGCAGTAGATATATGAATCTTGATTATGGAGTCCAAATTCCAATTAAAATGGGAAAAGTAAGAGCAAACTTGTGAGTGGTGCACCAAACTTCGTGAGTTGAAATATTCTACTTAGAATGCGAAAATTTTGTGTGGGATTGATCGCCGGACTTAAAACTTAGGTTGGGAGGCAGGATTGGTCAACTGCTGGACCGTTCTGGATTACTATCAGACTGATTATCCAGTGTGTGATTGGTCCATAATATAATTTAAATAATAATTTTAAATTTGGATAAATTGAGAGAAATATAAGTTTAAAGTTAGTGCGATCTAGACTCGGCTGAAGATCGACTTGTTCTTAGATAGAATTGGCCAGTTCTCTTACTTAATTGGGAGAGCTCATATGAAACGAGGAACTAGGTCAGGCCTACTCATTTGCAATCCAGATTGGGAATTTTTGAAACACTAATTAGTCATAATTACATGTAAAAGAAATTAGATATCAAGTACGTGACCAATGTAAGAGGAAATACTGGCCTAATGACAAGAATTTTGAGTTGTTTGATCAAAGTCACATGGCAGTAATATTCTGCTCGTTATGTCGATAGTTTTAAGTGGACCCCCATGAGACCCACTCTAAAAAATAAAAAAGGTAGATTTTGTGGATCTTGAAATGAACCATTCAAAAAATGTGTCACAAGATCTACTTGCTGTAGAACTTGAAATTTAATTTTTTCAAAATTATAATTTTCAAAGTCCAGATGATCAATTTCTTGATTTTCTAATGTCATATTATCGCATGTAACATGATGACCACAAGGTATCACTATGGCATCAATGTGGGTTGAATATTCATAAGAGTGAGTCCCATAAACGTGTTATTTATGCATCAGTATCTCCACAATCACTTCACAATAGTCTAATCCATAGATGGATGACAATAATTCACCAAATCATACTCTCATCCCGACCAGTGTATCAAAAAATGTCGATTTGGATTAGAATTTCTTGGTCGAAATCGGGAATGATGGGAGTGGTCCGGTCCCACCATATGCAAGGGAATTAGCCAGTTTTTCTAATAGAACTATCAGATTTGGCCCCATTTTTTATCTTTAATTTTTTTAATTTTTTTTTTTTTTTTTGTTTTTGGTTTTGACATTATGCATACAGTCGATCTGCCATTCCGAACTGGATTTCAATGAGGCTGATCTATACAGCCAATCCTCTTTCTCAAACGCTTCACATAAGGATCGTGAGGCGTGCCGGTCTGCGCTAATAGGTGTGAGGCTTTCACTATCATTTTTTAGACCAAGTGACTAACAGGGGGTCTCCTCAGACTCCGGGCCAACTGAATTGTCCCGTCACCGTGTTTTTTAACTCAGACGCCTCTTGTGAGTTCAGTTTTTTAACGTGTTTTTCTTTTTTCCCACCAAAAAAAAATAAATTAAAAATCATATAATATCATATAAAAAGAGAACTGTGATAATTTAAAAATGGGAAATGACCTAATAGGACTCTCCTCCATCATGCGTGTAGGACAAATTTGGCGGCGATTTATGGAAAAAATAAGTCTTGTGATAACTTTTTTTTAGAGATTTATATCGATTTTAATGAGAATTTTTGAAAAAAATGGAGGTACTCATCAAAAATATATAACTTCACATAAATTATTTACCGAAAAGATAAATTAGAAATCATATAATATCACATAAAGAAGTGTTCTAGACATAAAAAAGAAAGCTTTTCATGGTTTTCCATTTTCGCCACCAAAGTAAAAAAATTTGTAAAATATTATATAACATCACTTATGAAAATGGAAAAAAAAAATTATCCCTAATGAAAACGAACTGTGAGAGAAAAAGGCGTCGTAAATTATTGACTTAATGTGCAGTCTACAAATCCGTACGATTGCTGTGGTCGTTAAGAGACTGCTAGTAGAAGTATTTTCTGCTGCCAACTTGCAAACTTGCACCTGTGAATTGTAATATTCCTATTTCCTCATTGCTTTTTGTCCTTTACAACTTACTTCTTACATCAAGAAGGAAAAAATAAATAAATTGTTGCAGTAGTGGGCTATTTTATATGTTCTGAAACTTGAATTGTTTGACTGATGTTTTAAACGTGCTTTCATTTCAATTTCATGTTCTTGATTTTAATGCGTTTTTTGGGTTTTCAGGTCGAGTCATAAACGGATGTTTCAAAGGGTGTAAGTCAGTATTCTGTTGAGCTGAGATTGGGTTCTTCTTCTTAGTGGAGGAGACTGGATAGAACAAGGAGGACTTTATCATGGAGCTTTTGGAACTTCTTCTTGTTGCAGCTAAGCCTGTTGTCAAAGTGCTTATTATAACTGCACTTGGGTCGTTCTTGGCCTTAGGTCGTGTAGACATTCTTGGACCAGAGGCGAAGGAGCATTTGAACCGAGTGGGTTCTCTTTCAATTTACAGATCTTTTTAGTATTACTAGGAATCAATGATGTTAATGAAGAGGCCTGTGATCTTCTTTTTTTTTTTTTACGTTCTTCCCCTTCTTTTAGATTTTTATATTTTCTTTTTGGTTATCTAGTTGTATTCTATTTAATTGGTAGTTGAATTCATTCATTGAAAAAGTTTGTGCTTTGTAGTAAATTTGCTCCTGAATCCACCGCTTCCAATTAGTTAACTTCAAAGTGATTGAGAAAGTTGGTTCAGCTAAGTTGGGTTTTGAGTTAAGATTGTGCGTGACTGTTGCCTTAGGTGTTCTCTTTTGTTATTTGAGTTTTGGGGATTTCTCAGGTACCATGTTTTGAATTGGTGGTAGTATTGGCTCTTGATGCTATTGCTTGGAATTACTGTTAGCGAAGAGTTAAGATTTTGAGAGTGTGAAGGGAGATCCTGTGATTAATTTTGTTTTTGATTTTAGGCTGTTGATACGTGTATTTCATGGTCTTCTTTTTTGACTTTCTCTTTCTTTTCCTTTTCTCTTTCCATGTCTTTAAATTATTTAACTGGGGTATTTGAATTGGTGATGATATTGGCTTTTCTGGTACCACCTGTTAAGCTTATAAAGCTTATCTTCCATATGAACTGTAAGAAAAAAGTTCCTGGTTAGAATAAGAGAATTGTATTGTCAGCATGAGAGAAGCATTTGGAAAAATAATCAATAATTGACACACGTGAATTTTGGGAAATACTTCTATGTGCTCTTGGAGACCCCATTGGACAATTTCTTTTGTAATAAAGCATAGAATTTGTAACCAGTCTATTTTATAAGGTGCGGGTGATGTGCATGGTTTAGTAATTTTGCCTCTTTTTCAACACTACCAATGTACATGGACGGATTCTTTCAAGTTTGCCACAGATTATGGTAGTATTGTTTGGTTATTGTTTTGATCAATAACAGGCCAGAGAAAAATACTGTTAAGAATTCATGCTTCCTACATTATTGCATTTAGTATTGCATATCAAGATTAAGAGTCTTACTGCTGGAATTTCTGGGGTCACGTAGGGGATTGTCTTATTAACTTGATTTTTAGCTTGGGTTTAGCTGAACTTTACTCGCCAAGTTAGTATTTTATTTGCAAACATTTTGTGCTGTTGACACTTGCCAATTTTGTTAGTCGATTGTCTGCTTTTCACTTCGTGACTATTGTCATTACTTTTAGTCTGGTTTACTTCCGGCTTGTTGTTAGTGTGGTACTTTACAAAAGCTAGTTGACATCTGACTTATGGTTTTTCATTAGAAAAGTTTCTTATATGCTGTCATTTACTGACCAGGAATAAACCACCTCTCTTACTTTGGTCTTCTGTGGATAATATGGTTCTCTTGCATTCAATTGTGCTTTTTACATGTTTCATAGTTATTTTACCAATTCAGGACTACTAAATACAATAAAATATTCCCATGACTAACTCCTTTTCTTCGAACTTTTGAAATACAGGTTGTATTCTTTGTATTTACTCCAGCTCTAGTGTATTCAAAGCTCTCCAAGACAATCACATGGAATAGCTTAATGTTGTTGTGAGTTCCCGAAGTCACTACTTGTATTATCTGCCAATTTGAGAATCCTATCTGCATAGTGTTACAGAATTCACAATGGTAAAAACGCAACCTTGCCTCTGATTACACATAGTAGTGACAATTATGTTCCCAGCAGACAAGGATAATGTGTGAGAACTTTTTTCTAAATAAATACAGAGTTCTAACATCTCTAGATCGCTAATCATGGTTATGTGTTTCACAATCCTTGGCGCATTCTATAGTTTATAAGAATATATTACTTAAAGAGGTTATCCTCGATCCTTTGCAAGGCTGACACATGAATGCTTGTCTGTTTGTCATTTTTGAAAAGAATGGAGTGCGTTCTTACCATGAAATATCCAAGAATTATGCGCTAAGATCATGAATGGTAAGGACAGATGCAGAATCAGTGCTTGAGGCATAAATGGCAGGTCATGTATGCAATTATTGGAAATTTCCAGTTAGAAAAATGAAAAAATAGCAAAGGAAATTGGTTTGGTGCTGCTGCAGACAGACCCAAAACCATGAGGCTGCACCTCATTTCTCCTTTTTACTTAATGGATGAGGACCCAGGATGCTGTAAATCAATTCTCTTACCCTCCAAAAACAATTTCCTAGAAAAGTTGCACTTGATGCCCTAAAGTACTCCATCTCGACTTCCATCTCAAAATCTGGTCATCAATTTAATGGATGATCGATCAGTCAAATGTTGAGTTTCTTAGGTGCTCCAAATCCATTTTCTTGTGATTGACATTTATTGACAGGTCTTTTAGTTTTATTTTTGCTTCTCTCCATGAAAAAGACGGTGTCAGCATTGAAGGGTTTGGGGTGCGGCCGTGATTGCACCCTAAACTGACCCAGCAGAAAAATGGTAGAAAAGGGGAAACCCTGAATTTCTATTACTTGATTATACATTAATCATATATAATTTACTTGATACTACTTCAGATATGGACCTTTAGTATGTTTTAAAGTAACTATCGTTCTTACAATCTTACTTGTTAAGATAGAGTATTCAGGCAACATCGTTTAACGGATGACGTGTAACCGAATATTTTCGGTAATTCAAAAAACTTAAATATTTCTTATTAATGCCAATTTGATGCATTTTTCCTGAATTAATTCAGTGAATCTCATGTTAACTATGAGGTTTAATTCTCGGAACAATCGATGTGATGATCTCTGATGGTTATGAAGGAATTTATTATAGTGTATTCATTGAGGTCCCATGCCCTATCTGTGTCCATGCAAACCAAAAACAATGTCAGGTGGCCCTGGGCTCTCACCTATTTTAGAGAACTTCTTTGCGGCACGTTTACATTTTTTACCTTTTTCTTTACCACTTCATTTGGATGTGTTTGATGCATGATTTTGCTTGAGATGCATGCCTTAGACTCGTAGGTATCCGCCTTTCACTACTCTTACCTCAATCTTATGCATGAACATTTTTTTTGCACCTTATGTTTTAGGTACGCTTCACACATTACTTGACAAGCGCATTGTTAACCATTTTTATTGATGGTATACATGGGATGTTGGGAGGGCGGGGAGATTTGCTATTGAGGCCAAATTAGGAGGACGTTGTCACCTTGATAATGGGTAGTAGCAAAATGAGGGAATTAGAATGCAATGGAATTTACGAGATTGTTAAGATATCGCTACAAACAGCTATTTTTGTTTGACAATGAACTCAAGAGCATCAGTCAGTTACACATATGAAATTCACAAGTAAGAAATTTATCGAGGGTTCTAATCATCCTAAAGGGGTGAAACATAGTAGCACTTGGGTACCCCAGAAGGGTACTTAGGAACTAAACTCCGTGCTCACTCTGGATAGCTTTCTGGAAGGGTTTGACTGAAACATTACTCACAGTCTCTCTTTTTATAGTTGAACGACATGCATTACCTGATGGTATTATTTTACATGTCTTTCACAAAACAGTCTTTTTATGATTGCCAATATTCTGAGACTGACAGGTAAGTTCTTTTATTATGTATTTTATTCTGTTTCATTTGGTACAATATCCACTTAGGGGTGTCTCAGCAACTTAAGTCTAGAAGTCTGTTATATGATCATTATCATGGACTTGTACTTCTGTAGTTATCTTCAATACTTGTTGGAAATGTCTTTTCACTAATATACTGTTGTCTGAGGCCTGTATAATGTTGTTTTTTGGTTCCCTGTGTTTCACATTCTTGCCTTCAATAGATTTCAGGTACATATATTGTTGAGTTCTATGTAAAGTGAAAAAGAACCTTATCAGATTTTTTATTCTAGTTCTAATCATTTTTTCTAGTGTATTATCTTTTGATCTTACTATCTACACTTTTGAGGAAATTTCAAACCATGTAGGTATTTTGGATTGAACTTCATAGATTCATATCAAACATACTTCATTCAACAACACTTACTAAAAATGTTATTTTAACTTTATTTATAGGGTTGTATACAATGTGACTATTTGCATTTGATACAAGGAGGTCACAATTATTTATAACCATCTAATGAGAAATTTAATAGCATGGGTGTGTCACAAAGTTCAAGAAAATTTCTTTTGAAGTTTGAGCTTGGTCAATGGAATAAATGCAGCCATCCAATTTCGCGTCCAATGGTTAATATTAATTGTGACCACCTTATACCAAAGGTAAATGGTTTCATTGTATACTTTTCCTTATTTATATTGTCGCTGTAGGAATTATATCATTGTGTTTTACTTTTACTGACACGTTCGTTAATTTGCAAAATGATAAATATTTTTTTATGTATGTTGTAGGTGGTTCATGCCCATTAATATTCTTCTCACATTTATTGTTGGTTCTGCTCTTGGGTGCGTGCTTATAAAAATTACCAAGCCTCCTCCTCATTTGAGAGGTCTCATCATTTCTACTTGTTCTGCAGGTAAGAACCATATAGTTTTCTGTATTTATGTAGTTTTGTTTTTCTGGGTCGCTATGGAAATCAACATGGATGTTGGTACTCATAACATCAGTTCAAAATTTCTTTGTACACAGTATGTCATGTGGTTATATTAATTTAAGACTACAAATTATGAAATTAAATTGAAAAGGAATAATTTTGAAACGATAAGTGCCCTATTATACAAGTTCTTTATGTTTTTTTTTATGATTATTAAAGTATGTAATATTAAAGTTATCATCATCATTATATAGTTATATCATCATATCATCATCATCATCATCATCCGAGCCTTATCCCAACTATTTGGGGTCAGCTATCATTATAAAGATATATATGATATATACGAGGGTCTGGTCTCCATAATATGGGGTTGTGGTCCAGTGATGGAATCTATGGACTCAAAATCCATTAGATGTTCAAATGCGATGTCCAATTAGACATTTCATAAATTTGTTACAAATATAAATTTGTATGAACTCCTATATATATATGTAACACAATTACAAACCATCGTTGCTTAACGAAATTAGTTGTTCTGGAATTATTTCTCTAGGCTTCAATTCTTTGTGTGGAGTATATTTCTAATGATAAAATGGTTCCATGCTGTGTTTTGTTTATGATGGAAATAGGAACGTTGGGGAACCTGCTTATTTCTCTAGGCTTCAATTCTTTGTGTGGAGTATATTTCTAATGATAAAATGGTTCCATGCTGTGTTTTGTTTATGATGGAAATAGGAAATTTGGGGAACCTGCTTCTCATTATCGTCCCAGCATTGTGCCAAGAACAAGGGAGTCCTTTCGGTGATGCTGATACATGTGATTCCTATGGAAATGCTTATGCAGCACTTTCCATGGCGGTATGATGTTCAATTGAATAAATCGTGATGCGAATGACCTTTTCCTTGCATTATCAAGTTACAAACTATTTGAGTGTCTTATGCATATTGCTAGACCATTTTGGTGTAGCTTATGAGTTAAAGCATATGCATTGTTATTTGCATATGTAGTTTTAGTCCATGCTATTAATTTTTCTCACAATTTTACTATGTTCTGTTTGATTTGAAAATCTCAGATAGGTGCCATTTTTATCTGGTCTTATACGTACAATATCTTACGCATGTATGCAAATGGAAGCACTAATGAAACTGAAGGACAGAATGGTGCAGCTGAGAGCACATATACGTGCAGTTTTCCTGAAGAACCTTCAAATTTGCCTGAAAATGGCCATGCGGTTGGAGAAAGTTCATGCCAAAGACTCTTGAGCTCTGTGCATAATGAGAATCAGATTACAATATCTTTGATTAGAAGTACGGAAACTCCTCATAAGCAGAAGGTGGGTCTTCTTGTCTTAAATCACAACCATGCTTTGTAACATCAATTATTGTTTGATATATGAGTATTTGATCATGTTTTTATCTTTTTACGTAGAATAAAATTAGTTGGATATATGATGAAATGTCTTCCCTGTTCGTATGTTCTATTTGCTTTTAAGTATCCTGCAGTCCTGGTGAAGTTTATGTTATTGTCAATTTTTTAAAATATATGCCACTAATCTAAGCTTTGGCTTAAAATTTCTTGTATAGATGTGTTATGCGTTCTTTCCATTTGATTATATGTATGCTTCCCTGAACTTTTCTGCAAGGATATAGAATTGGTTAATGGAAGTTATCATGCTAAGTAATAATATATTGGTGAGGCATGGATTTCTGCACCTTAAGGTGAGAATCTTTTGCTCACCTTCTTGTTAGAAGAAAGATTCCCATGTTCATCTTCACCATTATTCGGGGGGAATGTATGCTAATCCAATGAACTATGTAAAACCACAGTCCATTAGGGCCATAATCATTCAAGCATATTGATGGCGGTGGGCCAAATGCGAAAGCCTTCAGAAAAGGAAATACTCCTCAGGGTGCATCCCGTTATGCTTCACCATCTGGTTGTGAACCAAATGGACTATGATTTATCATAGTCCATTGGTGTTGTTCTTATAGCCTACTTCTCTAATTTGAGATTCTTTTGGATACTCTTCAGTTATTCCATTTAAGATAATTTAGGGACTGAATTGGCTGAACTCTGTAATCTGCATCATTTCTTAATTGGTATCTATCATGCTTTATGCATGAGGAACCTTGATATGACATTTCATTGCTTTGGAATGAAATATGATGGGCACCATTTTATACTGGAGAATGTTATTATTGGAAGTTCATCATGGAGGTACAAGAAAGTAACTGCAAATCTGATGGTTATCAACCATGTGAGATATTGCCTAATGACAAGCAACTGTTTTTTTGTCTCTATGCAGGCACCAATGCTTAAAAGGGTGTCAAACATGCTTAGCAATCTTCATTTGGAGAAATTGTTAGCTCCTTCAACTATTGCAGTGGTAAGCCACCAACATTTAGTTTTCTGCTGTTTTTTGGTATAGTTTTTTCCCATGGGGACAGCATTATCATCTTGATGCTTCTGCCATGCATTTTTGGTAATTAAACTTTTAGAAAGCATCCAGTCAAGAGAAATTTTGAAAACAAGGATGAATATGAAGATTGATCAAAATCAGATCATCTTCTTGACCATGTGGTAAGCAAAACTTTGTGCTATTTTTTTCTGTAGTTTAATTTGTTTGCGTGAATCTTAATTTGCATTGCTCCTATACCTTTTCATCTCTTCACAATACTAACTTAACAAGCAAGCTGTCCTGATGCCATGAACTGGCAACCCGTGGTATCTAGTTCACAAAGAGTACTTGTTGCAGAGATTCTATTGGATATGAAACATATTTTATTATTTGGCATTGGGATTGTATACTATGAGAGCATTTACCTTTGGCACAAAGAGGTCATAATCACTTTTAGCTGTCTGATGTAAAATTTGACAACTACAGATATGTCACAAAGTTTGAAAGATTTTCTTTGAAACTTTGACCCTAGTTATTGGCACACCTCCAGATGCCCAATTTCATATCCAATTACTGAAAATGATTATGACCTCCTTGTACTAAAGGTAAATAGTCTTATTGCATATTTTACCTTTGGCATTTCTTGATATTTATGTTAAAATAAACTTGAAAAGCCTTAAATTGCTTGAAAGTTAATGAGATTGCATGGAATTCTAAAGCACTAGTGCACCCAATCCCAAAAGAGCTTTAAAGTTAAATGACCTTTTTGGGGAAGGCCTTGGACGTGATTTAGTGGCTGCTAAGCATAGGAATCGGCATGAGGACTTCTCAAGAGATCACCTAGTCTCGAATTTGTCCTCATTTTCTTTCCAAAGCCAGAATTAATGTTTTCATATTTCTAGACCGTGATTGCAAACACCAACCATATGTTTGTGTAGTCATATTGAATATCAGTAGAATCAGTGGTTGCATGGCTGAAACAGGAAAAAGGTCAATTCTAGGATGTGTGATCTCTTTGAGTTGCCCTAGTATGCAATACAGCAAAGGTGCCAGGATTTGCCTCTGTGAAAATTATTTTTAAGATTGTTTCTGAGTGTGTGCGTGTGTGTGTGGGGGTGTATGTGGGTGGGTGTGTGTGTGAGAAGCAGAGATGGACTTTTTCAGCATGGTTTTATGTACAATTTTTTCTGCCTCTGCATGTATCATACCTTTCTGTCTTGCATTGATGTATTTATCTTCAATTTTGTTGACCCTTTAGATGTCAAGAAGTTCATGCGGGCCTTTCTGTAAAACCCAGCTTTCATGCACATAACAATTTTAATACTGTTAAACATGCCCCATCTTGAAGATGGTGTTCTCCTGAGATGTTTTTTCAGATGCAGCTCAAAGATTTTTAATACCATGAATTTGCTGCTCTCTCTCTCTCTCTCTCTCTCTCTCTCCTACCT
>NW_006499728.1:1658914-1673118 GCF_000471905.2 Amborella trichopoda | reverse complement strand
TCTTCTTTAATGGTTGTGTTATTGTCTTTTTCTTTTCTTGCAGTGAAGGTGCAATCCCATCCTTGACCCTTATTTTGGGAGCGAATCTTTTGAAGGGTATGAATGATTTAAGTTTTGACATATCTCAAAGGTTCATTTTCCTTATGAAATAATAGAATTTGGCTTGAATGGCCCTGTTTTCCATAGAACTGATCAAAACACTTCCTCTAAATACCCCAGACGTATTCTTGATTATTGCTATAATGGAGAGATGGTGGTAGTGTTACTAGCAGCCTTGCTCCTGAAATTTATATTATCCATTTTGAAAGGAAAATTTCCCTGATAAATAGTGCACTCTTTAAAGAGGTTATCGGAGAATCAATGCAAAGTTTTAGTTATCGGATTCTTTATTGGAAAAAAATTGGCATTTCAAAAAAAGTGTATTAGAGTTTAAGAAGGTTGATTTTCAGCTACTTTTTAGCCTATCCAGAAAAAAGTAGTGAGAAATGCTTGTCTTTTGTTTCTTCTTAGGTTTGAATTCGTCAGAGATGCGCATCAATCTCATCATAGGAATCATAATCATGCGTTATATCCTTCTTCCTCTCGCTGGTATTGGCATAATTAAGTTGGCAAGTCACCTTGGACTGATTTCTTCTGATCCCTTGTATAAATTTATACTTCTCACTCAGTATGCGCTCCCACCTGCAATGGCGATAGGTATCTCTCTCTCTCTCTCTCTCTCTCTCTCTCTCTCTCTCGTGTCTGTGTGTGCTCACATGTGCACTCATCCAATGCTCAGTATATCTCTGTGTGAGCTTCTCACCGAGTAAGTGCTCCCACCGACAATGGCAATTGCTCTCTCTATCATGCACATGCACACACACACACACACTGTGATCACATGTTTTATGCCTTGTGGCTGCTTCAACCTGCAATTACAATTAATCTCTCTCTCTCTCTCTCACTCGCACACACACACACACAATGTCTCTGCATTTTTCGCCTCAATGGGTGTTAGTGCGTCTCTTGCAGGGGCACTTCGCATCCCTCTTCTATCTCTCGCACACACACACTGTGCCTAGTTCTCACCTCATAATTGCTCTAACCTGCAATGGTCATTACTCTCCCTCTTTCCCTAAGTGGCAACTTTTTCTCACCTGGAATAGCTTTGGTTCTGTCTCTCTGGAACTAATATAAGCTTATGGTTGTGACAATGGCAGGTACCATGACACAATTGTTTGGTGCAGGCCAAAGTGAGTGCTCAATTATTTTCCTTTGGACCTATGCATTGGCAATCCTCTCTCTTACCTTGTGGTCCACTTTTTTCTTGGTCCTGGTTTCTTGATATTATTGCTTATTTATTATTTGAACCTGTCATATTTTTAATTTGAATTCTCCATCAGGGTAAATGGGGATTATTCTTACTCTTTCATTCTTCTAGGAACTTATTTCTATTATTTTCAAGGGGTATGCTCACCTTATCATGAGCTCCCCTTCAAATTCATTGTCAGGCTCTCTATTTATGGGTCCCTCTGCTCAGTAGTATTCGCAGTTCCTCTTTTCTTAATTTTCTGTTGATTATGGAATGTTGCATAGAAACTGACACAGTCAGGAGTATCTAGTTCGCTGGTTTAAAAAGACAACATAGCGAGACATGTTTATGCTTATTATTTATAAATGAATATTGTATTCAGTGTACATAATGTAATGTCCTATCTATACTACATAAGGACATGGTTTCTATGAATCCACGTAGAAATGAGTCAGCTCTTAAAAGTCTATTTTTTAGATGGACTTTTTTACTTAATTTTTAAAGACATGTAATCTCTAAAATGGAGATCATGAATATGAATAAATAAATAAATTTTAGAGAATTATAATAATAATTCTATTATAGTAACAATTGGATTGTTAGTTTTAATTGTTTTTAGATGGACAATCGATTTGCATCCATCTTCAAGATGGATGCTTTATACCTTGAGGATTGTAAATGTAGAAATGCAGTCCCCACCACATGAAACAATTTTGCTATGTATAATGATGCAAAAGCTGTGGACATAAGAAATGGAGGGGTGGTTGATCGTGAGCCAAACTGAATTCAAGTTTGAACTTTTTACAACTTGTAGTTGTTTTTTATTTGGGGTTGTTTACTATATGAGGTTATTTATTTTTGGTATAAGGAGGTCACAATCATTTTTAGCCATTCAATACGAAATTCAATAAATAAAAGTGTAGCACAACATTTGAGAAATTTAAAAAATTTTATTCTGGACATTGTGCTTAAGCAATGTCATATCCTCAACCACTTGATTTCAAATTTAACGGTCAATGATGATTATGGTTCTTTCGTATTGAAAGTAAATTCTCTTTAAGTACCGTTTCTTTTATACCTAGGAGTTGATATTTCTCGAAAGGAGTTTTTGTGGCGATTAACAAAATATTTAAATTTGGATTTGCATTCAATGCGATCAATTGGGTTTCCAACGGTAACCCAACAGTTAGGGAGCACATTTGCAGGCGTTTGATGTCGACAACTGAAGATTAGATATATGCTAGTGAAACATAAGTGCTTGCATCGATTTCTTTTTTTTTGACATTTTATCCTTTGTTTGTTAAATGCTCTATCTACTTATGAGTAATACTGTGAATCTAGCAAAGTGTTTTTGGTAAAAAAAATAATAAATATTTGTTTGCCTGGGAAAAATTTTGGATTCTAGTTGTCATCGGAAAAATTAAAATTTTTTGAGTTTTTTAGTACTTAGATTTGGCTGTTCAAAAATTAGAGGATCCAATAGATATATCAAATTCGGAGAATTGTATCTTTACACAAATACTTTGTGAGTATTACAATAGGTCTAGGTTTTTTTTTAAATTTGCCCCTTGATCTGTAATTTTTTTTTTTTAATTTGCTCCTTGTATGTAATTTATTTTTTTTTAATTTGCCCCTTGGTCTGTAATTTTTTTTTTTTAGATTTGCCCGTTGGTCTGTAATTTTTTTTTTTTTAATTTGCCCCTTGGTATGTAAATTTTTTTTTAATTGGCCCCTTGGTATGTAATTTTTCTTTTTTTTAATTTGCCCCTTGGTCTGATGTTCCGCCTCCTTCTTCCTCTTCCTCTTCTTCCTCCTTCTTCTTCTTCAAAATCAGACCTCTTGTAGTCTAGTGTCATAAATATCAGATTTCGACCTCTTGTAGTCGAGTGTCATAACAATCAGACTGTTTAAAACTAAAGAATTTTGAAGTTTGGAGTAGTTTGATACTTTACTGATATCTGTAATGCCAAAGTGAAGTTTAGGGCAGTCTAATGTTTGGAACATTGGAATGGCTCTTTTTATACTTCCAACTCATAAGATAGCTTTACAAACCAGGAAAAAAAAAAAAGAGAGAGTAGTTGCAAATATTGGACTACGGAAAAATGTAAAAAATAAAGAAAATTGAGAGAATAAGACCTCCGCGTTAATGTGGGAATAACTAGACTAATGCTGCAAAAATATTACCGTATAGGTGTAATTCTCCCTAAAGTCGATCGTGGATTAGAATTAATAAAAACAAAATTTAAGAATCATAGTTTTGGAAAGGCAACAATAGAAGTATTGCTTTTTCCTTCTGATAGAATGTAACAAGATAAGAAAGTGTTCATTATCCCATTGTATCACAATTATATATACAATAAAAAATCACAACGATAATGTGTGGAGCATAATTATTTTATCAAAGAGTTCATCTCTCCTCTCTCTCAAATTTCTCTAAGAAAGAATTCCCTAAATCTGCCATTCTAAATGTATTCCTATGTTAAGATTTAGATTCAAGTACTGCCAAAACTATTTTGCCTCCCTACCACTCTCTCTCTCTCTCTTTTGAGATTTTGACCTCATATTTTTCTTCTTGGATAAGTGCTATTTTGCAGACAATTGTGAAACTTACTAGTAAAACTAGATTTTGCCCATAATGACATCTTTAAAAGCTTCTTAAGAGGATATGGTGAATTCTTTATATCAGTGCTCCTTGATGATGGGTAAATTTTTATAAGGTATATAATGAGGCTGCTACCTTTTGTAATCATAGGTCAGAAAGAACGAGTTATCAAATGCGAAATCGGTTGGCTGAGATGTTTCCTTCTTTTAACACCAAGTGAAACTTTTCTTAACTTCAGAAAAAGTAAACAGTACATCAGAAGCTTGATTCATATCTGGGGGGTGATTATAACTTTTTCTTTTGGACAAGTAGGGGTGATTATAACTATTAATGTTGTATTTGACTTTGATTTGTGACCATCTTATAAAAAGGAATTCATTGTAAAGTTCTATTAGTTTGAAGGTGTCTTTAAACAAGGAAAATGGTTTGATAGCGTTGTAGTCCTATCAAAATAAGTGAAACCTTATTTCATACCTCATCAAAAATTGTAATTCAAGAACTAAAAAACTTTACATTGATCATCTCGGCTTGAACATTATGGTTGTAAAAAAAAAAAAGAATTCCAAGCTTTAAAAATAATTTATATTATAACAAATTGTCTTAAACTGTTTAGTTCGCTTTAAAATAAGTATTCACAGATCTGCAAATTCTGTAGTATTTTTTTTTTTATTTTCAAATTTTATTGCTATTTTTTGAGTTTCAAATGTTATTGTGGGCATTGGAGAGCCATCATGGAGATTTCCATTGCTAAAAGTGCTTTCCGGGTGATAATATGAGGTGCGGCTTTATTTAATTTTCATAGGGCCTGAACCTTATAAAACCTTCATCCTTGAAACAAATGAAAAAAATTTTAACAAGTACTAAACTTTTATTGAATAAGTGAAGCGCTCCTCAACAAACTGTTGGTAAAGGTTATTTGGCTTATTTCTATGTTGAAAAATTCTACATTTGGTCATCTCGATTTTGAGGGCAAAATAAAAAAGTGTCATTATGCATCTTGTGCCATCCATTTTCAATTGTTTATAGATCCCTCGAAAGAAGAAAGTAAGTTACGAGCGCAAATGTGGTGAGGATTGGGGACACGGCAGCTAACATGGCGAGGCGTTAAGGTTTCGATATTGAAATTACATCTTCCGGACAAACGTTTGTCTGTGCGCTTTACTTTGATTGTTTAAACTTTAAATGTGGGTGCCTCATGAAACATTCACCCCCCCATAATAAATAAAAAAAAGAAAAAAAAAAAAGGAGAATTTATAAGCCACAAGGCCTTGTACTTGTGTGATTTGTTGAGCTTGATTGATGTGGTGTGAGCAGAATTTGCAGCATCCTATGAAAAACGACTCCAGTGTATTGTTGATGATGATATGGTGTGCACCATACGATGAGAAACGACTCCAGTGTCAGTGCTTCCGATGAGAGCAAATGTTGTATTTCGCCATGATGAAATATCTGCACCCTCCATTTCGATGAGAGGGCACAGGGAACCACTGATCATCATCTGCATTATCATTATCTCAATTATTTAGGATCCACAACGCGCATTATATTAAAAACTATGATTTATATGATCAAAGGCATTATATGGCCGTCAAATTAATAGATCGACGGTGAAGGGCGCCAATTGGATCACTCCTGCGGTTCCTCTTCCCGTCACCGCCCAGCAAATGAATCGACGGCTATAACACTGATGCTCATAATTTATTTATTTTTTTAATCATGAGAATCATAATATGGTCTCTCGCTGTACAAATTTGACAAATAACCAAGTGGAACCCCATTGGGCTACCAAGTCATACTTTTGTACATGTATTGGAATTTGATTTTTAACCTGTAGAGTATTTCTGATATTATCTTGAAAATCGATGGCAATAAAATTGCTCATTTTTCCTATAGATGACATCCTCCCTATTGAGAGAGAGAAACCCTAGGGTTTTTCTTATTTAGCCTGCAAATCTTCACGCCATTAAGGCTCGGAGCCCATCAAAACAAAGAGAATACAAGTTCCATTTCTCATAATCCTAGAGAGAGAGAAATTTAAGGGTTTTTTTTTGTCCCCCTAAAATCAAAGTCCCAGAGATTAGAATCTAGAAAGGGAGAGCTTCTGAAATCTTAGAGAGAGAAAATCCTCTCCTTTCCCTTGCATAGAGAGACCCGATATTGCATCTTTCCCTGAACGTAAAGCCTCAAAGTTTAGAATCTAGAGAGAGAGAGAGGGAGAGGGATTCCAAGGTTGCATATTTCCTTGAAAACGAAGCCCCGTACCAAGCTTTTCTCCAGGAGTCATCAATGGCGGCAGGTATGTTTACTGTCCAGCAAACCGTAGGTCGCGTCCTCTGTTGCATATGCGGTATTTCCATGGTCCCAAACGCTGCAAATATGTGCGTTAATTGCCTTCGATCACAAGTTGACATCACAGAGGGTCTGCAAAAACATGTTATAATTCTCCATTGTCCTGAATGCAACTCTTATCTCCAACCCCCAAAGACATGGGTCAAAGCTGAGCTCGAATCGAAAGAATTGCTAACCTTTTGCGTCAAAAGGTTGAAGAATTTGAATAGGGTTCGACTGGTTAATGCTGAATTCATTTGGACTGAGCCCCATTCTAAGAGAATCAAGGTCAAATTGAAGATTCAGAAGGAGGTTCTTAATGGGGCAATCCTAGAACAAGCCTATACTGTTGAATTTGTTCAACAAGAGCACATGTGTGAACCTTGTACTAGGGTTCAGGCTAATCCAGATCAATGGGTGGCATCTGTTCAGTTAAGACAACATGTACCCCATAGAAGGACCTTCTACTTTTTGGAACAGGTGATTTTGAGGCATGGAGCAGCTGTTCAAGCCATAAACGTAAAGCAAATCCATATGGGCATTGATTTCTTCTTCGGAAACAGGAGCCATGCGGTGAAATTTGTTGATTTTTTGGGTAATGTTGTTCCTACAAAGACCCGTAACGATAAGCAGCTGGTTTCACATGACATCAAGAGCAACAATTACAATTATAAGTATACTTTCTCTGTCGAAATTTGCCCAATTTGTCGAGAAGATCTTATTTGTCTACCGCCGAAGGTTTCTTTGAGTTTGGGGAACTTGGGTCCTCTTGTTTTGTGCTCAAAAGTTAGCAATAACATTATACTTCTTGACCCATTTACTCTAAGGCATACTTTCTTGGATGCAAACCAATATTGGAGGAGCCCCTTTAGGCCTTTATTAACAAGTAGGCAGCTAGTTGAATATGTGGTTTTGGATGTTGAATTAGAGACTATGGTGACAAATGTGGGTGGAACAAAATATTCTCTAGGAGAAGCGCAGGTTGCTCGTGCATCAGATTTTGGAAAGAATGATTTGATCTTCACTATAAAAACCCATATTGGCCATCTATTGAATCCTGGCGATTATGCACTTGGTTATGATCTTTATGGGGCAAATACTAATGATTTGGACTTGGAGAAGTACAGAGGATTTAGTCTTCCTGATGTGGTTTTGGTGAAGAAGAGTTATGAGGAGAAGAGGCAGAAGAAGAGAGGAAAAGCCCGTCCATGGAAGCTTAAGAGCTTGCCCATGGAGGTGGAGAATAGTGCAAAGGTGAAAGGTGAAGAGGCGAAGAGAAATATGGAGTATGAGAGATTTTTGGAAGAGTTGGAGGAGGATCCTGAGATGCGGTCAAAGGTTTCAATGTATAGGAACACAGATTATGCTCGGTCTGAGACAACTTCAATGGCTGATGGGGATGATCTTCCTTCTGTTCCTTTGGAAGAGTTGTTGGCTGATCTCACTATTGATGATGAAGATGATGGTGATGAGGATGATGATAATGACATGGTTGAGTAATTTATGAGAAGCATGGTTGTCTCATGTGTCATATATGAATATATGATCTTTGATCATTATATGGTTCCACCATGTAATCTCTTTTTTTTCTCTCACTTCTGTTTTTCCTTTTATTAATTAGATATATGAGTGTCTTTTGTGTTTGGCTTTTCTTGACTTGGTATGTGAGGACCTGCTGATGAGTTCACCAGAATATTCTTCTTAAGTAATGATGTTTATTTGATCTCTTATGTGTTGAAATATGGAGTCATCTATGAATATAGAGTTTTGAAGCATGTGTTTGTTCTTTCTTTGTGATAGTTAGTGAAATAATGAAAGATCAGTAGAGGGCCTGTTGTTTCTTGGAGGTTGATTTTCATTCCAATTATGTGTTTGAAGCTGATTTTGTTTTCCTTCCTAATTTGTATATGATCCACTTGGTATTTTCAATGGTTGTTTCTACTACATATTGTTAAGTGGGAAAATAATAACCATCTTAAGATTTTCTTTTCTATCAGCAGTAATAAAGAAAGAAATACAACTCTCAAACTCCAGAATGCAAACCGCCAAAGGGATTGAAAAATTTACTTTGTGTTAGCACTAAAATTGTCAAATAACAATTGAGTTCGTTGCTGTTGTATATTTCTTAATTTGCTTTCCATTACTTTCCTTCCATGGTTGGACTGGAATATTTTTGTAGATTTGAAGTTCATGTAGGTACTTGATGTTTCTTTGATGTTTATTTTCATTTGCTTTTATCATATTCTAGGGCTTCTTTTCTCAGGTTAGCCATATTTGCGATGCTGATGCTACAAATATGGTATTTCCTTTTAAATTGGCCAGCCACTTGATTATTTCTAATGAAAGCTTGCATTATAACCTCTAGGAAAATGGAGCTATTGATAAACCCAATTTTGTTTGATTAAGAGGTTGTGACTGTGGGAAAGCACAGTTAAGTGGGAAATAAGCGGGGGACAACCTTTGAGATCTTTGGGTTATGGAGGACATTGGTCATATAACTAGGAATAACCCCAATGGTTCATAAATTTTTCTGATAATGTTACTCATTTCCAGGGAAACCACCTGAGATTCAAGAAGATTGAGTGAGGAAAGCTCCAACATTGTATACTCAAACTTCAATTAGGAGAGGTCTTCCTTTTTCCTAGGATAATAATGGTCAATAGAAGTCCTGGAGATCTGGTTTTCAAGTATATTGTTTTTCCCACAACCCTTTTGATTTAAGGGATTGGTCCATTTAACAAGGATCGATACATTTTAAGTGTTGTTGATAAATGGAGCTTTTACACAACTTCAAGGGTCCCTTGACCTCGCTCTTCTCTCATCCAAACTGATATCTGTACCAATAAGCCAAGGTCTAGGAGACAAAAATTAGATCGAAGTCTAGGTCAGGTTGTTTGGGCCTTTCTCGACAGATTTCAAAGGTTCAAATCCTAGACCACCATCACTCAAAATGGCATGCCTACCACTAAGCTGAAGCATAAGGAACAACATCATGGGGTAGATCCCTATGTTGATAATTGGGGTGGACATTTAAAAACATTTAGGTTTCTTTAGGGAAAGAGTTGGATGGATCATAGATCCAATAAAAATGAATCCCCGTATAATAAACGAGTATATCATGAAAGAACTTCACAAATGTCATTTCAAAAAAAATCCAAAGTACAGCATAATGAGGTATTTATTAAAAAAAATACCGTAAGTACCCTTCCATACTTCTACAAATAAAAAACCTATTGAAAATCAACTCCAACATATGCAAAAATTAGAAGGCTCATAATTCGATTTTGATGATGAGTATAGATTTTCAAGGATCTGACAAAAAGGTATGCCTATTAGAAATAGCATTGTTTAGGATTTATAGGATGTGGCAGTTAAATCAAAATAAATGAATCACATCAATTGTGTCGTAGCTTCCATCTTAAACTGTGAATGCCCCTGCAGCGATAAATGTAGCTGCTTTTAATCCGAGAAATGCACAAGAGATCCATTGTCTTATAAGGTAATTACTCTTCTCCTGTCACAAATTTCATTGGCTAATCTCAAGCAATTTGACCAATGTAAGAGGAAGTTGTCAATTTTTGTTATTAGAACCAGTGCAACTTTCCTGTCTTGTTTATTTATTGACCCAGACGGAAGACAAAACATCTTAGAATTATTTTACTGAGTTTCAAGTTATCATGTACTATACCAAAGTAATTAGTCAAAATAATTAGTCACTCTCTTTTAGTAATGGACCAAATTGAAATTGCAAGGGTGTGTAACAGTCCTCCAGGCGTATCCTTCCAAACTGCATTGTCGTCACTAAGCTGGTATTGGTTCCTGAACTGGTGGCTGCTGGCTAACTGAACTGGTCCAGATTAGTGACTTGGACCGGTTCCTACCGATTCAGCTGTAAGGATGTTGGAAAGTCTAAACAAGGCATATAAAATGCAGAAGTAGTAGACCACATCATTGCTGATGTTGATGTAATTATCAAAAAACACCGAAATATTAATAGTTCGGTTCCAATATGGGTATTGCACATCCATTTCACAATCTAAATGGAGTAGATTCCAATAATGACATCCATAGGAACAATCAAATGTGAAAAACATAAGTACATATATCAAAACAAACTATCTTACACAAAATTGAATAACGAGAGCTTAAATCATTCCAACTACTGTCATCATGATCATTGTTGTGCCATTGATGAAGTGGACCAAGTGGTTGAGAAACATGTCTAGGGTTTGGTATCTTGAGAACCATTGGTTGAGTAAGGAGTCGTACCTTCCTCTGAGTCCAAAGTCTCTAAGGTTAGGCCATCCTGGAGCTTGCCTCACCCTACTGTTGCTGGTGGAGTCAGGCTCACGCTCTCTTGTGTGAGTGTCTCCATCTAGGGCGGCTGGCAATGGGCAAGGTAGCCTAACCTGGCCTTGAAATCTAGGGCTTGGGCCACAAAATATGCCCTCAAGCCGGGCAAGGACTGGACTGTCATGACCTGAGGCTGAGCCAGACTAGGGCCACGATAGACAAGCCTGGCCCTATATTTTCCCTTTTTCTTTTCAATTTTGTGTTTTATAAGGCCCCACCCAACCTAGGCCAGGGCCAGGGCCGGCTTGGCACCTTGCCAGCCCTACCTACATCTAGTGGCAACACACTAGCCTTACAATCACCATCATCACCTTTGTTCTCCCATCTCCTAGTCGAATCTCCCTCCACACGTACTTGCACATTACAACTCCTCAAATTGTTTCCTCCTCTTTGGTTGATCACCTCCTTATCCCTAATGGTTCACACCTTCTTCTTTGTCACATAATGCTTCTGGTAATGTCTTCTTATTGAGCATTGGATCCTCCAGTTCCACTAATCACTAAGTTGTATTATTTATAAATAGTGATTGTTTACAAAGAGACCAAATACCTTTTGTACAAGAAGGACAACCATTCTGGTCTCAGATTTCAAAATGGGTGGTTTTTAGAGTGTCATTATTAGGCACAAAGTTCTAAAAAAAAATTCTCAGACTTCGCGACTCACCCCAAGCCATCCAATTGGACATCTAATATGTGAGAATAGTTGTGACCTCTTTGTAGAAAAGGCAAATGGTCTCTTTGTAGACAATCCCTTATAAATATGCGAGAGGTTGTAAGTCATTGTCCTTGATTCCCTCAGCCACCCGTTTTGGAGGTTCAAATTGTAATTGATGCAAACGAATTTTTGAAACCTCGGAGAAGTCTATATATTCCTCTTAGGGGCATACATCCTCTAGAATGTATTCTGATTTCACACATACTTTGTACGAAAACAAGTTTAACCGAGCTCTTTGAGCACTACGCTTTGTTGAAGTGCAGTTAATTAATGTCATAACTTTCACTGTTTAGCTGAGAAATGCCCCAACTAATATGAAAATAAAATGATGAGAAATGAGAATAAGAAAGGACTTGTGAGCTAGCCTGGATCAATGTTACTCTGAGATAACTTGGCACTGTTAGTTGAAAATGTCTCTTTAGCATTCCAGTACAAGGGAAGCTAAGAAACGAATAAGGTTGATTTTTATATCCTTTGGAGCTTTAATTTGTTTGTCTTATTTCTCTCAAAGCTTTCTTTTGTGAATTTCATTCCTTCTATGATCTTGGGGGAATATGGCTTTAAATAGTTATAGTCAGGATTGAAGAAACCTAGACATTGCAGATATGAAGACGATACACCATGATTAATCGCGTGAACCATCATCAAAACCATAATTGGATCTCTTAATGATCAAAGCTCTAAATGGCTGCGGGCCATTTACCTTCATAGTAAATCGGTTTGCCCAACTACCTCATCCATCTGTCCTCCATCAACTCTGAAAGGAGCAAGCCTCTTAAGCAACGGCCTTCAGTCTCTCAATCCCTTTGTAGAGGTACCCAATAATAGATTTCTTGTCACCGTCAAACGACCTTCAACATTGCCAAATGTAGGAGCTGTGGTTGCCATTATGTTCCGGCACTTATCCTAGAACCTCGTGGAGATGAGTTTGCCAGTAATTTTCTAATCAGCATCAGACATTGAGATAAGGGCAGAAAGTCACTCATTTGAGGCAACCATCATCTTCGACCTGATTTTAAATAGACTCCATGGACAAAAAAAAGTTACAAAGCATGTGACATCTGGTTTAATCCGCTCCCTCCCATCGATGGTTTACCTCATCAAGAGAAAGATGCGAGATAGGAGATATTAGAACTTCATGGTGTCCACATTCCTAAGATTGCAGTGAATATCAACTCGATGCAATAAGCAGCTAAAGAGGACCAACTGCTTCCTCTATCTCATTAACATCTCTGCAGATATTCATGTCTTAGCATTGTCGCCTTAACGACATTCTCCTCTCCCACTCCTACTTCCGCCACTACTCTATCAAATAAAGCTGAAAACGGATTAAAATTCTTATTACACCAAAGAAAATCTCTCTCATCCCTTGAGTCCCTCCAAACATCAAAGCTGATTGAGACCCCCTTTCTTGGTGTCATCTTAAGCTCATTAATAAACGACCACCTCTATGCAGGTCTACCCATCATGTGCCGTGATGGGTAGACTTTAGTCGATCACTCCTAATGGTGGCAACCATTGATGCATAATATCGGTAACTGGCTGCAGTGAAAGGGATCCCAAAATCAAAAAACCACTTGGACATTGCCTTAGTTATGGCCGACCTTGTGGTTTTCATAAAGCTAGTCATGATGTTCATATGTTTGTGGCCGGGTTTAGATAGGAATGGGTGGTATATGCCACCTACGAAAGTTGCCAAAGGCAAGTGGAAAGAGATCTATCATCCTTCTCTAGCATGCAAAGGACCCGGGAAAACGGGAAAACTCCCATGCACGTGGTGACTTCCATTCTCATAACTTCAAAAACTACTAACCATTTCAAAAACAAGCAGGGGCATGTATTCCCCCTGAATTAGCCAAAAAAGAAAAAACACGTAAAGGACCCTGCTCCTCCATATGTAACCATACCACTCTCCTACCAGTGAGATGTATAAAAAGAAAAATACCCTGCTCCTCCATATGTACCCATACCACTCTCCTACCAGTGAGATGTATAAAAAGAAAAATAAATAGCAATTCAATGATGACAAAACAAAAATAAATAAATAATAAAAATAAAAAATAAATTGTGGAAGAAAATGAATAAATTATGAAACTAATAATAACAAAAAAAAAGGAGCCACAAAGAAGAAATTGTAATGAGCCTTCATTAAATAAATCATGAAAATAATCATATAATTGCTTATTAACTATGAATTCAAGAAAAATATGGACTATTGTAATAATGATTTAAGAAAGGGAAAAGTTTATATAGAGCTAAGGCTCTAAACAATCAAATTTGAGCCTACCTCAAAAATTTTATTAGAAGAGGTTGTTTTGATGCTTAAATATCTTCAAATTGATCATCTCGATATCTAGATAGATGGACATGAGAAAAAAATGGATTTCAAGTTTTCAAAGTAGTGTATTTTGTAATGCATTTTTTACCGCCAATTTTTAAGTTTTTATAGATCTATGGATCTACACTATTTTTTAAGCTTTAAACTTTATAAATAAATATGAAAATATATTTTAAGGCTATCACAATGATTTCCAGTCTTGAAACCACATATCTTGACACTATTTGATTGTTTAGAGCTTGGGCTTTAAGAAAACATAAATTTTCCTCAATTTCTCATAGTAAAAATATGTTAAAAATGAATCACAAATCAATGAAAAAGCCCCCAATCTAGGTGTTGGCCTTTCAAAAATTTAAAAAATGAGAATGAAAAATCAAAATCTATACAATTCAAAGGAGAAGTGATCAAAATCTAAATCGGACCTGACACTCTCTACACAACATCCTTGTCATTGTGCATTGAAAATACAAAATATATGATTCTTCAAAAAGCCCAATTTTTTTGATAAAAAAGTGAGAAGGGCTAGCTAAAAATTTCTAAAAACATCGATTTTTTTTTTTCTCAAACTCGACTAAAAA
>NW_006499728.1:1615260-1658894 GCF_000471905.2 Amborella trichopoda | reverse complement strand
TCTGCTTTTTTATGTCAATAAAAATGCCGAACAAGAACGAGGAGTTCCACGACTAGTCATTAATTATAAACCCCTCAATAAAATATTACAATGGATTAGATATCTCATTCCAAATAAAAAAGATTTACTCGATAGACTCTTACCTGCAGTAATCTTCTCAAAATTTGATTTAAAATCTGGTTTTTGGTAAATACTGATAAAGGAAGAAGATAAATATAAAACAGCATTTAATGTCCCTTTTGGACAATATGAATGGAATGTTATGCCCTTTGGTCTTAAAAATCTTGGCGCAGTTTTGGTATCAGAGCCAACCCTATATTAGAGGACTAAGAGTTATCGCTAGTTCTTTTATCTCAAGAAACTTAACAAATTAATCCATTAAAGAAAGTTGGTCCGAGCATTGAGGTTAGAGACGCTCAGACACCCAGTCAGTTGACCGTTTAGGCCAGGAGAGCCGCTGAGGTCTAGAAGACGTAAGAGGTGGTCAAAGAGGACTGTCCAGATAACACTCAACCGCAACCTAATAATGGAAAAATTTATTAAGAATCTGACGGATAAAACAACCAGTACAACTAATAGGACTCTAAGGATAAAAAATAAAGAAAAAATTATTATTAACGATATTGAAAATCAAATACAAAATTAGAACACACCCAAAGTACCAATATCAGACGTATATAAGAAAGGCACATTCGATCTAAAAATCGGATATGCTATCAAAACAGTAGAACAGACTCTATCTGTTACAAGTAATCAAGAAGATTTTCAATTATTATCCCAAAAAATATTACAAGTCCATAAAACAAGAAACTATAAATATTTACACGTAGGACTAATCCAAATAGCTGTAAAACCTTTAACTCGTCTTGGATTAAATAATTCTATCTTAGTATGCTTACGAGATACTAGGCATAACAGATTTTCTGATTCATTACTAGGGATGGTCGAATCTAGTGTATGCAGCGAACCAATATATTTCAATTGTTTTCCAAATTATTCTGTATCTCTTACAGACCCAAATATTTTAAATGTTTTATCTTTAAATCTAAAAATTCAAGGATTTAAAATGATGTTAGGTTCTCAAAATATAGCTATAGTTTATCGTATTTATTATAAAGTTATGAATACATTATGTCCAAATGTACTTCAGATAGATACAAGATGACAAACAATATTTTTCCAAACCAATATAGAAAAATCCAATACGATTGTACCAAAAACAATATCATGGTCAGATATTATCTTACCATAAACATGGTCAATCCATAATGAAAATCAACCATCACAAACATCTATCCAAAATATTCCAGATAAAATTATTGAATATACAGATGGAAATATTGAAATCCAATTCACAAATAATAGGATTTTACAACAAATGGATGATTCATCCATCTTAGGTACTTCAAGTACTCACTCTTTCCGAGAACCAGAACCAGCAAGAAAATCTGTTACTACTTACAATCGAATTCCTCCCATCATAACTCTTCCATCAACACCAATAAAACCTCCAATTGATGGACTATTACGAACATCTGATCATATCATTATCCCTCAATATAAGCAGGCTCAGGAAGAACCTGAGGAAGCAGAATTTATTCAAGTACTACAACTTGAAGAACAATTGGATAAAGAGTTTATCATAATGATTATTCATCCCACAAAAATAAAAACATCAGAGAATGGTATGTAGAAACTTTTGAACCTAAATTAGTATCTTTGTTTCATAAAAGATTCAACAAATGGAGAAAACAAGGAAATAAAGGAACATGTTTTTTTGATTGGTTAAAAGACATCCTACTCAAATACCAAATTCCTATTCCCGACTTTGAAATAAATACACTAGAAACTCAGTATATATTATTCAATACTACTGAAGGAAACACAATTAAAGCCATACATCCTCCTGAACAAAGTCTGAAAATACAAGGAATGGCTGAAACAGTTACTGGATCCACCACAACAGGATCAAACACAGAGCATCATATAGGATCCTCAACCCAAATGATTGTATACGAAACAATAGCTACACCATACAAATTAAATAACGCAAATTTAGCTCGTATGGAATTACTCTCACACATAATTGAACAAAACAATTATACAAATCTCTATCTTTACATTATTGGACAACAAACCATTAGAATAGAAAACTTATTACATCCTCCCACATATAAAGAAAAGAAACAATTATTCTTTAAACCTCCTCCTGAATTAAATAAAGAAAAATTTCATATAGGTGACGATAATAAAACACTAATGGACCAATTAATTTCCAAATTATCCAAATTATAAATAAAAGATTCCAAACCTAAAGAAAATATTATTATACCAGACAACGATAAAGGGAAAACAAAAATCCCTGAACGTGATAATATGACTCTTCAAGAAGAAATAATGTTTCAAGAAAATGAAAATATCGAACCATCAATTGCCAACACAATATCAAATATGCAAAAAGCATTTTCTGAACATCATATTTCCCCAGATACGATAAATCGAATCAATTATAATAAGAATTGGCAACCAATAAATGCCCGACCATATTACAAGAGACCAACCCCAGTTGATATACAATTAGAAGAATACCTTACAAGTCATACTTCTACATATACTGGTCGAACTATTATAGATTGGAACATTGATGGAATTTTCGATCACCGAATATTAGATACAATGAAACATATGACTATGTATGCTTTGGCATGTAAAATGGCTGGTAACCATGATCAGGAAATAGCAAAAGCCATAGTTTCAAGATTTACTGGCTGGCTAAGAGGATGGTGGGATTCTTATCTCAATGAACAAACAAATCAACAAATATTAACAAATACTCGCCAATGGACAGCAAAAAATGAACACAACCAGGATATGGTATATTCTGAAAGTGATGTTGTCAATTCACTGATTTATACAATTGCTCTTCATTTCATAGGAAATACTTCAATACTTTCAGCTCGAACTGCTGATCTTTTATCCAATTTACGTTGTCCCACATTATCTCACTACAAATGGTATAAAGACGTCTTTTTCTCTCGTTTACTTATACGAGAAGATATTCATGTTGACCACTAGAAAGAAAAGTTCGTAGCAGGATTACCAGGTCAAAGAACGTCTGAAAAATAAAAATAGTGGTGTAATCAATTACGCTCGATATACTTTAGGAGAATTATCCTCTGAAATATGTGCTGAAGGCTTAGCCCTATGCACAGATATGAAACTTAAAAAGCAACTTGATAAACAAAACATAAGTGGTAAAAAAGAGTTAGGAGACTTCTGCCAACAATTTGGCTATCATATTGATAAAAACAAACCACATAAAATACATAAAATATATAAAAAGAAAAAACATCGCATTAATAAACCTAAAAAAACACATAAGTCTTTTCCAACCAAACATAAAAAATATAGGAAATTTACTAAATGTTTTACAGCTAAAAAATTTCAACAAAATAGTAAGAAATTACATGTTTGCTATAAGTGTGGAAAAGTTGGCCATTATAAAAGCCAATGCAAAGTCAAACAAAAATTAGACTCTATTACACTAGATGAAAATATCAGAAATAAAATATATGACATTATTCAAATATATGATTCATCTAGCTCAGATACGGACTCTACTATAACGAGTAGTGATAGTTCTTTTATAGGCACTATACATAATGATGATTTCTATTGGTCCACGAATAGTAGTTCTGATGAAGAAATATGTAAACGTCCTATTACAACTTCTGATATCCATACGCTAACAAAAGAAGACAATCTTATTTTAGACCTAATAGAGAAAATTTCTGATCCTGATGAAAAAAGAGAAATAATTACTCAGTTTATTAATTTAACTAAAACAAAAACAAAACATATGCCATTAGTCAAACCTCCTGATAATTATAATTTTTCTGATATAATGAAACGTATCAGTCAGCATGAAGCCACACAAAAAGAACCTACTATTGCTGAACTCAAAGCCGAAGTAAATATAGTCAAGGTAAAAGTAACCCAATTAAAAAATAGAATTCAAATCCTTGAACTCCATAACAAAACCTCCGAAATAGACACTGACACAGATATCATTGAATTTGACCACTTACTTAAATCATATCATCCCAATGATTATATAAATCAATGCGAATCATCTACCAAGAAATCAGTAAATGTCTTAAATAGAGTAATCACACAAAAATGGTTTGTCTTAGTAACCATTGTCATAAATGATGAATATGAATTTCAATCTCTAGCTTTAATTGATTCAGGTGCTGATCTGAATTGCCTCAATGAAGGATTAGTCCCTACAAAATACTTTGATAAACCTACCCAAATCCTTAATACTGCGAATGGAAGTAGACTATTTATTAAATACAAGTTATCTAATGCTAAAATTTATAATGAGGGACATTGTTTTCCTACTCCATTTATTATGGTCAAGGGACTCAGTCAGGTTGTAATCCTTGGTATACATTTCCTCACTCTGTTATATCCAATTACTATTTCCCATACAGGTATTGAAACAAATACCCATGGTACCCCTATTAAATTTGAATTCCTTGATAAACCAAAAATCAAAGAAATTAATATTGTCAAACAAAAAGAAGATTTTATAGGATCGTTACAACTTGAAATCAAACATAAGATTATCAGTGAAAAACTCCAAACTAATAATATGATACAAAAAATACAACTCAAAAGTTTTATTGAAAACGAAATATGTAATGATCTACCAACCGCTTTTTGACATAGAAAACAACATATTGTTGGATTACCATATGAACCAAATTTTAGTGAAACAAAAATACCAACAAAAGCTCGACCTATTCAGATGAATACGGAATTATTACAAACATGTCATAATGAAATTAAAGATTTACTTCTTAAGAAACTCATACTTCCCAATTCATCTCCATGGAGCTGCTCTGCTTTTTATGTCAATAAAAATGCCGAACAAGAACGAGGAGTTCCACGACTAGTCATTAATTATAAACCCCTCAATAATATATATATATATATCAATCATTGTATGTGTAGTACAAATCCAGTACAACACCAATTATAATGTACAAATTAGTTCAAGCAGAAAACTCAAAAATGGCAAGGAGTAGACACAAAAAGACATGGTTAGATGTAATGAGAAGTAATATGGCAAATTATATAGCCCTTGATGGAGCATAATGGTGGACCATAATTCGTGTAGCCGTTGAGAAAAGCCTTTGATTATGATGATGATATATGGACCAATGTATTTACATGATTTTGCTAAGTTTTCTTTTCCCATTGGGATGTGACGTCGTCAACCATCTTATAAATATTTTTTTTTTCAATTCTATTTGTATAAAATAGAAAAAAAAATTATTTAAAGTTGCAACCTTATACTAAAGAAGTAAAGTCCACCTCAAAACCTCACTTGAGAAGGCTGTTAGATGCCCAAAAACCTTACAATTGATCATGACAATCTCAAAAAAGATTTCCAGTTCTTGAAATGGTACATAATGTGTTATCTTCAAGATTTTGAAATGTTCGTAGATCTACTCGATCTACATCATCTTTGAAGATTTTCAATGTCAAAATCAAGATGAAAGCAAACTTTTAGACCATGGGATTCCAAGCATTGAAAAAGAATATTTCGACATCATTTAGAAATGCGCCTTACTTTGATTGTTTAAATCCTCAACCTTATACAAACTTCACCCAAAAAACATCAATCTTAAAATTGAACACAGATTGTCCAAATTTTGGTTGGTTAGATCTAAATCGTTAAAAAGTCAAAATCCAATTCCATTTTTCAAAAAATAATTATCCGATGATTTTTAGGTAGATCCAAAGAATCATCCTAGGGAGGTCTTTCGCAATTGTGGAAGCATGATATACATGTACTTTGTTTAAAAAAAATGAGTTCGGGCACTCGAAAAGCCAAACTAAAGAGTGCGCTTTCAGTATTAAAATTTTGGTAGGGTGCCCTTTAGATATGTACATCCCACATAATTTTGTTTTAAATTGCCAGACTATTATTGACAATTTAACCTCACTTAACCTTTGATAGCGGTGGCAATGGACTTGGACCCAACCCAGGTAGACCCAATTCACATCCAAGTATGGGTCCAAAAATTGGACCTAACGGGTCAATCTGAGTCCAAGATCACTATTTGGGTTTGGACCTAGGTCCAGTAATATTTTTTGAGTCCCAATATATGAAATATATTTAAATATAATTAAATACATAGATATTTTAATTTTTTTAGTCGGGTCCGATCGGGTCCAAGTCCTGCTAGACCTGACCCGACGGTTGCCACCCCTAAGGCCTTGATCATTTATGGTCAGAAACCTAGAATAAAGATTTCCGGTGAAAAAAAAAATTGAAATTCCAAACTTCCAGCCCTCAACATGCATAGGTAAAGTCAATATCTTGCTAGAGCTATTTTATTTTTTGGGTAAATAAAGCGGTAAGTCAGTGGGGGTTTGGCCCGGGAAAATATAATTCAAGTTAAATGACTATTGTACTTCTATATTCATGGACAGGAAAAAAATTAATTCCATAATAAAAATTTTACCCACAACAAACAAGTATATTTATATCAGTTCACTTGACACCACTTGAATAGAACCAACCTACCAAAAGCTCTTACTTGTACATCCTTGCAGGGTTCCATATGGAAAGGACCAATTTAAACACTTTGAAAATATTTCTAAGTGCCTAAATAATTATAATTTCATAATTACTCCTCCCGTGCTAAACTAGTTGATTTGACCACTTGAAGAATATTGTAAACCCTTCCGAGAGAAAGAGGGAAGATGATTTACCAATCTGGATTCTAGACTTGGATTGAAACATTTACTCTTAGGTCAAAACATATACTCTCTCAAATCAGTTTTCCTTTCATCAAAAGAGTTCTAAGCTTTTGTGTGTGCATATAGAAATCATATAATGAGAATTCCTACCATATAACACAGAGAGAGGCTTCCATTCACTGATTTGAAACCTAGTTTGAACCAGTACAATAAAAATTTCCTGCTAGATAACAAATGACATCATAAAGAGAGCAACATGTGCTTCTATCACAGTATTCTCAGCTGATATTCAGCATACCCGGCTTCAGCTTTATGCCTCTCAAAAAGCTCTCTAAGAGCCTCCGTATATTTCTGATGAACTTCAGCAACCTGAAACAAAATTCAAAGTCAATGGTGCATTCGAACCTATTCTTCAAAAGGTGCGGTTTGTATAACGTTGCAATTTTAAACAATCAAATTAAGGTGCACCTCCAAGTTTGATCGTAAATATAATTTTGGTGTCAAAAATTATTAAGATGGCTTGAGAAATCTATTTTCATCTCTAATTGTAAAATCTTAAACTCCAAAAATAGTTCAATCAAGTAGATCTATAAACACTTCGAAAATCTTCAAAATGGACGGTCTAAATAATATGTTGCAAGATACGTTATTTTTGGGACTCGAAATCTCTTTTTTTTTCCATATTCGTACATCTTGATTTCTAGATGATCAATTAGAGGGCTTTCCAACATCAAAACAATCTTTTATGATGGATTTTTGATGTGCAGCTTAATTCTACATTTTATTAAAGTTGCAACCCTATACAAACTCTTTCATTTCCTCAAGTGACCAGTAAATCAACAAAGAATGCACCCCACCTCTTCTTTGGTAGGCTGGTGATTTCTATTCACTTCAATTGGTCTCCCTACTACAACATGCATTGGTCGACGATACGGGATAGGCCTGCACAAAATAATGAGCGATTTCTTGAGAGAGAGAGAGAAAGAGAGCACAAAATAATAAGCAATTTCTTGAGAGAGAGAGAGAGAGAGGGACAACAATTCATCTCTGAAAATATAAAACAAAGACGAGAACTTAAACTAGTAAGAGGGTCTAGAGTGGAGAAACAATATGTTGGAAAAGATCATTATTCTTGAAGATTTACCAAAAGGCTGATATACATATGATCTAGTTATCCAATCTTGATTGGACAGTCAAGCCAGCACACAACAATATTACGCATTAATAATGGCTGACGAACATGGCAAGAGTCAGCTTATGATATTGTTCTCGTCCCACTCACTGTTGTCCAATCAAGATGTGATGGCTACGAGTCTCGAGATATACAAATTCGCGCACTAAGCACCTCTTCAAATAATGGTAAGAAAAGGGGTGTAGGAAATACCCAAACCGCCCCCAAAATACAAGAGGAGTGAAGCGGAGTGCTTTAGTTACTCGGACATATAAGTCCCCTTTCCCTTTCCACCAACTATATATATCACTCTGTGCCCTTGCAAAATAGATAATAATCAGCTGAAATTCAGAACAATCAAGTAATTATGCTGACAAACTTAGCCAGAGGGGGGAAAAAGAAAAAGAAGAAAAAAAAAGATGCATGCAGACATAGCTACATGCCCACCCCAATTAATGGGGAAGAGGCTATGATGATGATGATGATGCAAATATACATGCGCATGCATTCATATTTCAACTTATGCATGCGTGTGTATATTTATGTTATGTCGGGCCTGCACTCGATGGGTTAGTTGTTGAGAATCGCAGCAATCCATTTAAAGTTTGATTCCTATCACTGAATTATAGGTACATATATGTGTATGTTTGTACATTTGCATAAATAAGTACTTTTTTGTTGACTATATGTATGACCATACCTGAATGTATTGTGTAACAGTATATAGACATGCAATTTTTACCTGACCAAAGCAAAATACAGGGACTAAAGGGCTACCCATGTCCATGGCAACACGAACGAATCCAGTCCTTGCCTTGAGATAGGCCACCTAAGGTAAGCAAAGAATGTTAATTAAGAAACCGTCAATATTATGTTAATTAGTTTAGAAATGTGCGTATAATCAGTGTTCTCCAACTCAGTGACTCATGCTCGGATTTGCCCAAGTTACTTGGACACGTTAAGGTGCCGGGTCCACTTCCAAAACTCAGAACTCACTGGGTCCTAAACCCTACTATCTTTTAGTCACTGAGACTCGGACGAGTCCTATTGAGACTTGCCCGAGTCATAGAGCCAGCTGACTCGAGCTCTGGACCTTAATGATTAATCCTTTATTTTTCAGCGTAGGCAGAAATCGAGTATCAATTGTTCATATCAAGAAAACATAGCCATGCAAATTCAATGAATCTTCATTACCAACCTCAGATCCCTTCTCCATATACATTATCTCGCGAGCCCCGCCAGGAATGACAATGCAACTGTAGCCATCTCTCAAGTATGAAACAAAGTTCTTCTTTGTAGCAGCAACAAGTCCCATCCATGTCCAAATATGACGAAGAATTGGTGTGTAAAATATCTAACCAAAAATAATGAAAACCAATGTCCTTATTTGATCATGAAGTAAAAAAGGAAAGGGAAACACAAGACAAAAGAAACAAAAGACACAAAAATCATAACCAAGAAAACGCTCTCCAGAAGATGAAAGGGAAAGCACAACATGATCCATATCATTACATAAAACCAGCGGCCATTAAGTGTTATCACCGTCCCATTGCTTGGTGTACTGTAATGGAGAGAGAGAGTGAATCATAACAAGACAACATGACCCACGAGGCAGCTCACACCGTATCTCCACCATTAATCGATTGGACGGTGATAACAGTCATAGCTTTTCAATAATCAAATGGATTGTGGTATTTTTTCTCTGGTTCTCATGATTAAAGTTTGGGAGTATATCTTCCAAAGCACATAGGCAGTGTATCCACCATCCATTCTAAATAATAGACTGTTGAAACTATCCATTGATGTCACTTATCAGGAGCCACAGATAAACTCCATCATCTATTATTGAGAATGGATACTGGATACCAAAGCTGTGATCATATCCCTTAAAAGTTGTTTAAGGAGTACATTTCCAAGGGTTAATGCATATTTTTTCAGCTCATGAACCAAAGCTTACCGCACTGCTTGCAAGAGCCTTTATTTTAGGCAGAGGCATGAACCCTGTGAAGTTGCACAGGGAGACAATGGCGATAGGAAGAACTGAGTGAGGTTCAACGGCAAAGACTGCACCAAAACAAATTGGGAAAGTAATGCTTAAATAAATAATCAGTTTACAGATCAATCAAAGGCATAAATAAACAAAACAAAATGGTTAAAACAAAATGAAATAGAGTAAGAAATTCCAGGGACGGGGGCCATAGCATCCACTGTGTGTATTTTGAGATTACCAAGAAACTATACATTAAAAAGGACATTTACTTGAAAAAGAGGGTGTTTCAGTGGATTTTTAATGAAAATGGCAGTCATATCCAAGAAGTAAGAATGATTAATTATGAATGGGTTCATCTGGATGATGCCTGAGAATATCATATAATCATCAAAGCAAGATGAGAGAAGATAGACCAAGTATTTCTATCTTCCAAAGAGAGGAAGCCTTCCCTGGAAATACTAAGGGAATTGTAAACATAAAATTGTAAAACTACAAAATGCATGAAATCCTAAACGAGCAATCTGGAGCATGAACATTCTTCGCTGGAATGAGTTGCTTTGATTTTACTCGAAAACATTATGAAGGCAGATGGGTATAAGACTATAAGCTCTAAAAAAGCACTAATATCTCTCAAGTAGAAACCAAAGAACACTTTATTTGAGTAGTTGCATTGATGATCACAGAAGAATTTTGTAAAGGCAAAGACGCATAAGAAACTCAAAATTACTACCCTGAGGAAATTATGGAAAATTATGCAGGAATTCACAAAAACACAGTAACTATCAGTGCATAAATACACATACTTCCTAAGCACAAACAGCAGGGGCATCAAAAGTACAATAAAAATAGACAACTTTCAAAGCAGAAAACAACTTGCCAAAATAAGACATACACACAGATTCAGTATATTAATGTTTTAACTACCCGATCCCCACAAACTGGATTCTCTGCTGATAAGGAAAACTGTTGGTAGTTTACTATATCATTCACAAACTAGTAAGCAAGCATGCAATTTCTCCTGTTGAACTAATGCACTGAAGAGTAATATTTACATCAATTAACCCATATCTGATGAAACAACAATCCTCAATATCTCTGATCATGTCATTGAATACATGATCGCTAGTCATGATGACAGCATTCACATTATTTCCATGTGCATATAACAAAGAAAAATAGAAAACCTGTGTATGCGAGCTCACACACTACATAATGCATTTGGGTCTTAAAATATGCATTCAAATATACCACTACTAAAAGTTCTTTTTTTTCTTTTTTTTCATTTGTTTTTTAACTGTTGGTGTTCATAATACTTTTTTAAGCATAAATGTAAATTAAAATCATCAATAACCAAATCTCCTTGAAACCAAGACATGTGCCTACCGGGAATCTAAAAAACTAGGCCACCATTGAAAGATTAACTTTTCTGCTGACTTTTGGGTAACAAAAGTCGAAAACCTTTCCCCTTACTAGTGCTTCCTATCTAGAAGGCAACACAGCTGCCCAACTCCTCAATAGATAGTCAAGTCACTAGCCTCACAAAATCCCAAATCTTTGTTGCAATCAGTAAGTCATAGATGGTGACAGCCCCTTATTCGATCTACAACCATGGGTGGCACAAACAGCAAGCACATTTTCAGCAGGGATGAAGGGAAAGAAATAATTGGAATAAAATCTTGGTTTGATGTGAAGCATCAGATTCTGCCTCATTCCATTTTATTTTTTTTTTCTCTAAGTAAATATAACATCTTTCTTCCTTTCTTTTCCGAATAGTTCAGCAGTAGTATTCGAACTTGGGAAACAGTGCTGCAATTGTCAGACACTTTACCCAACCTAGGCCAATTGCACGACCTCCATTATTGGAGAGAGTTATAGGAAAGATGTGGAGGCCATTACAGTAAGGAATCAGTGGATTGAAGTTAGACATCACAATTGAAGCTTTTGCTAACCAGTAGGAGAGTAAGTCTGAACTTGAATGGCAGCTACAAATAAGAACCATGCTTGGCGTCTATCCAGTCATTTAGATTCACTTGGGCCAAAAGGGATGACCACTTAACACAAGAAAAAGCTTTTCACGTAGAGCTTTTTTATACTTTTGATCAACAAGACAAACATTTTCTAAGGGGGAAATCTTTCTATGCGGCTCCTCCCACATATAACTTATACGTCTCTTGAAGTGAGCCAACAACGATATCACGCATTACTTATGGTTTGACAAACATAGTTGACGCCGACCTGGTACAGTGTTCGATCACTCGCAGTCAATACAATCAAGATGACTAGATTTCTCCATACATACACGTAAATCATTTGTACAGGGAGACACATGGAACATTGCTAATATAGTACACCTATCAATTTTCAGAGCCAAAAAAAGGAGACAATGAAAAAAAAGAAAAGGAATAAAAAAAAAGAAAAAAAAGAGAGAGAAGTAAATGGCATGCGTGAGCAAAGTCCCAGTACCTGTTCCTAGTGAAATTAACCAAAAAATAGAATAAAAAGAGACAAAAAAAAAAGAGTAAATGGAATGGAGATAAACTCATCAAATAAGTAAAATGCAGTAACTGGAAGAAAATAAAAAATTACACAAATCAAGAAAATAACCATAAACAAGTGCGCTGAGAAAAAGTAGAAAGGATATATAATAACAAAAAGAAAAAAAAAAACAAATTGGAGCTTCAAATTACCCAAAAAAAGAAAGAAAAAGAACACCAACGTTACTTACCATAAGCTCTATTGGGGCTGAAAGCCTTCATATCCTCAACATGTAGAGTTACTGGGAAATACCCACATGCATATTTACACACAAACCTGCAAAAAAAATATATATATATATAAATATAAGTTTACCAAGAATAAAAATAAGAAATTTATTTTAAAAAAGAGATAATCCATAAACATATTTACCAAGAATAAATCATAAATTCATCAAAAAAAAGAGCAAAAACTGAAATTACAAAAAACAAAAAATGGGGTAATACCTAGCTATGTCCTGACCCAATTTGCTCTTATCATCCAAAGGAATCAGCATTAGCAAAATCAGCAACCCCAATATCCTTAAACATCAGTAACAAATAAATAATTCCAGCCGCCAAAAAAATGAAAAAAAAGGAAATTCCCCTTTTTCTCATGAACACAAAAGGAAAGAAGGTTCAGTTAACGGAGAGGAGACGGAAAGTTAACGTACAGGAGCGAACGCCAGCTTGGGAAGAGAGCAAACGCCGTTAAGACTAAGAAGGCGTTACAGTGGATGGCTCCCAACCAGAAGAAGACGGCGACATTAGAGCGGACGGCGTCATACTCCGTCCGCTTGAGGACGGCGGGCCGTGCTTCCGTGACGGCGGCGTCACCATTTCCGTCTTGTTTTCCGTTGGGTGTTTCCATTATTTTCTCAGAAAACAACGGCAAGACTTTGAGAGGTTAACCCTTTATAGAGACACGTGCCAAGTCCAAAGGCAACTGGTGACGTGCCCGGGTCTGGAAAGGTCACCAGATAGTGCCACGTGGTTCACAAGAGTCATTGCCACGTGGATGTTTGGGTTTTTGGATCGATAGTTGGAGGGGATGGGAAATATTACCGAAAGTTACCTATAAAATAAAGATAAAATATCTATATATTTTTTTCGTGATAATTTTAAGGTTTCAAAAAATATTTTTAACTCTTAGATTATTTTATATTTATTTTTTAATTTAAATAAATATGAAAAAGACTTGTTATTTTTAAATTCAATCGTTTTTCTCTCTTTATTTATATATTTCAAACTTTTTTTTTTCTTTTTTTTATGTCTCTCTCGTCTCTCTCTACTTTCATCTCTCCTCTGTATAACCTGTCACCTCTATGAAACTCTTTTCTCTCTCTCAAAGTTAGAGAGGATAGCTTTTAAAAAATATCGTCTTTTTATATTTGTTTAGCCTAAAAAATATAAATTTAAATTCGTTTAAAGGGTCAGAAGAAACAAAATTTATAATTTTAATGCTCCAAAATATCTTTTAAAACCTTGAGTTTATTGTGAAATAAAACTTAAAAATAAAAAATATGAAGATATTTTCCCTAAAATAAATCATTCTAGAATTTTAAATAGGGCCTGGATTCTATGCGGCTAAGTCTATAGAAATTCGGATCTCTTAATAAATCCATTTCTTAGATAGATTTTAAGACTTAATTTTGAGAAAAGTTTATATAAAATCGAGGCTCTAAACAATCAAATTAAAGCCTACCTAAAAAATTTCACTAGAAGAGGTTGTTTTGATACCTAAATATCCTCAAATTGATCATCTCGATATCAAGATGCATAGACATGAGAAAAAAATGGATTTAAAGTTTTGAAAATAGTGTATTTTGTAATGCATTTTAAGACCATCAATTTTCAAGTTTTTATAGATATGTCGATCTACACTATTTTTTAAGCTTTAAACTTTACAAATAAAAATAAAAATATATTGTAAGGTCCTCATAAAGATTTTCAGCATTGAAATTATATTTCTCTATACTATTTGAAAGTAAGCTCTAATTTGATTATTTAGAGCATATGCTCCATACAAACAGCACCCCTTAATTTTTAGGGTGTGGTTTGTGTAGAGCCTAGGCCCTAAACAATCAAATTAGAGCCTACCTCCAAATAGTGTTGAGAAATGTGGTTTAAATAGTGGAAATCTTTGTGATAGCCTTAAAATATATTTTCACCTTTATTTTTAAAGTTTAAAGCTTCAAAAATAATGTAGATCGACAAATCTATGAAAACTTGAAAATTGACGGTCCAAAAATGCGTTACAAACTATTTTCAAAACTTGAAATCCATTTTTTTCTCATGTCCATCCATTTTGATGTCGAGATGATCAATTTGAGGATATTTGAGCGTCAAAATAACCTCTTCTACTGAGATTTTTGAGGTAGGCTCTAATTTGATTGTTTAGAGCCTCAGCGCTATATAAACTTTTCCCTAAATTTTTAAGGACATGTAATAGTTCATGAATATGAAAAAATAAATAAATTTTAAAACTTATAAATAATAATTCTAGTAAGAAAACATTTAGATTGTTAGTTTCTATTATTTTTAGATGGAACTCTTACTTGCATCCATATTTAAAATAGATTCTTTACCCTTTCTGGACCGCATATGTAGAAATGTGGTCAGCCCGCATGAAACAATTTTCCCTTTAGAATTATAAATAGGGCAAGCTTTCTATACTTCTCCTTGATGTATAATAGTTATATATTTATTTTTATCTAGTTGTCACATCTAAATGACGTGTTGAGGGGGATTTAATTATAAGGTTACGCCTCTACACTATTTTATTTTAAATTTTTTACAAAACATTTTCATACCAAATTTTGGGTGTCCACTCCTCTCTTCAACTTGTATCTACAAAATATAAAAAAATATTCTTGATAAAATAAAATGACCAAAATACCTCTAAAACTTTTATGGTATTTTGGTCATTTTATTTCATTAAAAATGTTTTTTATAATTTTTTAGTGCGCCTAATTGAGATGATGACATGTAACAAATTTTATATTTATAAAAATAAAAATTAAAAACAAAGTACTCTGAAGCATCAAATCTACATCGAATGGTCATAGCTTATTTAATCTAAATTGGACGGCTGGATGAAGAGGTAAGTATAAAACTTTTTTATAATGGGAGAAGTGCATAAACCTTTCCCTTTACAACAAGCCGATATGATACTCCCGCGAGCATATTGTCTATTACTCCCTTGGGTAAAAGCCTATCTAGAATCAATTTTAGGACTCCAAAATTTTTGGATGTACCCTTTTTAACCCATGATTAGCCTTAATAATAAAAATTGTACTCTCTATGCACTTAAAAAATAATAATGTCTCAAGAATGAATAGAGACCATCCAATTTTTTGATAGTGAGATTTAAGCGTGAGAAAACTCAAATTTTAATTTTTTTTTTTCTTTTGAGAATAGTTATCTATTGATTTTTAAGTGGTTCCAAAAATTTCAGACTCAAAAAAAATCACAAAAGCCGTTTGACCGAGGGAGTAGAAATAAATTATTCTCCCAAAGGAACATAACATAGTGCCCTGTAAATTAAAAAAAAAAAAAAAACAACGATTAAAATATTGTTGAGAAATAAGTTATTTACCGTTTTATCCACAATTTTTATGTAATGGACACGATTTTGGTGAGTCAGCCGACTCACCTAGTTTTGATCATCTTCTCATGCATCAAACATTCATATAGGGTGCCCGAATTAAAGTCAAAATGGTATAGGAAAAAAGTTTAAAAATACTATTTATTCTTCAAAAAAAAAAATTCAAATACATGATCATCGAGATTAGCGTACATGATCATCGAGATTAGCATTCAAAATCCATCTTTAGATGGACTTTAGAGAGGGATGCAAGCAAATGCGTGAATCCGCTGACTCACCAAATATTTTTCCTTATTTAATTTCAAAATATCCAGATCACGAAATGATTTCGAAGTGTATTAAGTGCCTGAAATCAATCTCTCTTCCCTGACTAAAATATGAACTAAATTATTTTCTGAAAATTGATTTCAAGGTGGAATAAAGATGGATCTAAGAAATTCATCTTAAACATGGAATTTGGATCCAAAATTTTATGCAGTAAGTTCACCTTGCCCAAATTCAAATTATGGAGGAATTTTGGATTCAAATTTTACAAGTCTACCATGTGAATCACTACAATGATGAATCTTAAAAAATTGAAATTTGAAGACTTAAAAATAATTATGTTTGTGCTTTTTTTTGGATAGCCCAATTTAATTCTTCAATAATTATTATGTGGAATTACAAATCCATGAATATGAGGCAGCGGACTCACCAGATACTTGTTCTTTAGGAAAGCATGAAGGGCATCGTGATAAGAAAAGGAAAGGTACTTGGTGAGTCAGGGGACACACGAAACCCTGACCATCAAACGTCCATCTTTAATATGGATGTAAAAAAAAAGTGTGCCAAAATCTAAATTTAGGGGTGGAAAATATCTCATAAAAAAAGACCTATTTTTGTATTTCAAAATTCACTTATTTTTATATTTATGATCACCATTGTATAGATTATGGGTCCCTAAAGATTTAAATCCAAAATCCATCTTTAAGATGAATATTAGAAGGGAACACAAATGAATATATGAGTCAGCCAACGCTTAGAAACGCCACCCATGAGAAAAACATTGAACAAATAAGCACCAAAAAAAAATGTAGAATCAGATCAAAATTAGGTGGTCTGGAGGTAGCAGGACGCTATAATGAGTGGTCTTCCATTCGCACATTAAAAATTGCAATTCAATGGTTAGAAAGCCTTCTTATCAAATTAAGTAAAGCCTCTCCTCCTAACTCATTAAAAATCGTAATTCAAGCATTAGAGAACTTTTATACCTATCATCTTGGCTTAAACATTATAGTTGTGAAAAAAAAGAGGATCTCAAGCTCTAAAAATAGTGTATATTGTAACAAATTATCTAGACCATTCATTTTACCCAAAACTAAGTGTTCATAAATCTACAAGATCTGTACTACTTTTTTAGTTTCAAATTTCATTATCGATATTGGAAATTGATTTTAACGCCATCATGGATATTTCTATTGCTGAAAGTACTTTTTGGACAAGGATTTTGAAGTGAGACTTTATTTTATTTTCATAAAACCTAGGCCTTAAAGAAATCCCACCCAACACTAAAAATAAAAAACGTGCATCCCATGTGCATGAAACTAGTTATAGATAAATGCCAACATCATATTTATGATGGTACAAAAAGTTGAGGAGGCACACTTATGCCAGGTCTTATGTCGGCTATCTATCTGACACAACTCACCTCATTTACCCAGAGATGGGTTAAATGAAAGTTTATAGTCCTCACCCTTCTAAGATCATCCTAGCTATAAAATTTGATGTTAAAAAAAGTATACAAGTCAAATTAATCTATAAACACGTGAAAATAAGCGATTCAGATAATACGTTATACGATATATCATTTTTAGAGTCTGAAATCCATTTCTTTTACCGGATCCGAAATTATTAGGTAAGAGATAGTGATGCTTTGTCATCACGCGAACAACATTTATTTCTTTCTACTATGCTAACATTTTCCCTCTCTAAAATTTGGTGTCCTTATCAATGAGAGGAAGACACAACACGGTTGTGGGCCATGTCTTTAAAGAAAAATACTATTGAATAGTATCATATTAATTGGTAAGTATACTAAAAGGCAACCATGCATTGCACATGGTTGGAACTGTACAACAATGCATCAATAGCGAGATTGAGGGGGGAGAGAGACAAAAATAAATAGATGGGGAGATGAGAGGTTAAAATATTTTGGGCTGTGATTTGTGTAAGGTGTCAATTTTAAATAATAGAGTAAGACAAAGACAGACCTAAAAGCCTATTTTCAACCATAATTACGAATTTCAAATCTCCACAAATATTATAGATCAAGCAGATCTATAAAATTTGGAAATCTAAAAAATTGACGTCACAAATAATATGTTACAAGTTGCACTATTTTAAGACTTGAAACACATATGCATTATATGGTGCATGGTGCATTTGTGTAAGGATCAAATGGAGGTTAAAATATCTAGAGTGTGATTTGTGTAAGGTGACAACTTTAAACAAAATTAAGACAAAGACAGGCTTCCAATTTGAAGATGTAATGGCCTAAGAGCCTATTTTCAACCATAATTATGAATTTTAGATCTTCATAAATGATATAGATTGAGTAAATCTATAAAATATGAAAATCTATAAAACATGTGTCTCAAATAAAGAAAAAGTTTATATAAGGATGCTACCTTATAATGTAGAACTACGGATGCCCCTCTAAAATCCATTGGAAAAGGTAGTTTTAACATTGAAAAACCTTTTGATTGATCATCTCGACATCGAGATGTATGACTATGAAAAATAAAAAGATTTTAAGTCTCAAAAATAGTGTCTTTTACAACATATTATCTACGCCGTCTATTTTCAAGATTTTCATACGTTTATAGATCTACTTGATTTTAACCATTTTTGACATTTAAAATTTTATAATTAGATATCAAAATATATTTTGAGATAATCCTAAGAATATTTTACATCAAAATTATATACCATGATAAAATTTGAAGGTGCACCTTACCTCTACACCTACGGATACATCTGAATGCCAACGGCACCTCTCAAATAATTTGTTACAAGATGCACTATTTTAAGACTTAAGAATCCTTTCACATCTATACATTGCAACGTCAAGACGATCATTTGGAAGACCTTCTACCATTAGAGAAACCTTCTCTGGAGGATTTTTGAGATGCACCCTACTTCTGATTTGGGTTTGATGCCTTATATCAGAGAGTTGGTTGGATTTGGGTTCTTTGAACCTCTTTTTACTCTTAGATAGTTGAACTGGTAACTCCTTTCTCTTTCGTCTTTCTCTCTCCCTTGAGGGAAGAGATCTCAAGACGTATGAGACTAATCCAATTTTAGCTTGATTGAAGACTTGGAACATATATTAAATCCTTGTCAATTATTTTTAAGACTTAAATTTCGTTTTCATTTTTAAATTCAATACTGTAGATGTCGAAATATTAGAGATATAGAGTTTTGAATCGTCCATCCATCTCCAACATGAGCAAATTGCTTGCATTTAGGGACATATGCTAACCTCACCTATACAATCGAAAGGAAAGCTAGTTTTTCTCCCCACTTTATTTAATACAAAAAGGATAAAATAAGGCCTAGGTTTTATGGAAAAAAGTAAAGCATCACCTCAAAACTCATATAAAATTATAGTTATGGTGTCATAAAGCCTTTAAATCGATCATCTCGACCTTAAATCGATCGTCTCGACCTCAATCATTATAGTTACGAAAAAAATTAGGATTTCAAGTCCTAAAAATAATATATATTCTACCATGTTATCTAATCCGTCCAATTTTTCAGTTTCATGTGTTCATAGATCCACAAGAAATGTATCATTTATTTAGCTACAAATTTAATAATTGGTGGCAGAAATAGATTTTAGAATAATATTGGGGATTTCCCATGCCCTAAGTGTTTCGTGAAGAAGATTTTGAGGTGAGGCTAATAGAAACTAAATCGTATTTAGTAATTGCACTTGTCTAATACAGTTGAGAGGGGCAATACACCATTGGTCAAGATCACACATATGGGTGTAGTTCCTAATAAATCTAGTTGTAAAAACTAGAGGCCAAACAAAAACCATGAAGAATAGAATATTAGGGTTGGTCTAAGTGCCTCCAATGATGCACCTCATACATTTAGTCCACCCTTCCGTAATTCATGTTCAAGATGGATTTTAGATCCAAAATTTTATAAGTCTATCCGTTATCATGAAAATAGAAAAAAATTAAAAATATATATATGATGATAAAAAAAATTTTATTTCATATCTTTTTATTGTTTACTTTTATTTTTGAGGATATACGTTGGTTTTTGGAGCTCCAAATTCATGGGTCTACAAATAGTTATACTGGTTTCAAATGTGTTTCATGTCTTGAACCTTATGGGCACGTTTGGTACATGTGAAAATACTTCCATGAAAGTATTTTCACACAAAAAAAATTCCCTCATATGATTTGGTGTGGGAGTTTTTTTCTTATCAATCCCCGCCAAGTAGTGTGAAAATGCATTAGGATCATCAATTGGTGCGAAAAAACTCTCGTACCTAGTTACATCAGGAGTTTTTTTGCGTTATAGGAGTATTTCACCATGTACCAACCGTGCCTTGTATTGAGAAAAAAAATTTAATTCTTAAGACTTGTTTGTGTGGTTCTTGGCTTCCTCGTTCCTTCACGCATATGGTTTGAGGCCTTCAAATGATATCATATTTGAAACCCATTTCATATTCAAAATTAAAGAATGAAGACACAATACAGGTATTTATTTAACATGGCCTAAAGCTGGACGTATGGCATCTATAAATAGAAAAATTGGTGGGCTAAGTGCATGAATCATAATTAAAATTTGAAAGAAAGAGGGAGGGATGAAGGGAGGAGAGACCCTACATGCATGTGGTCAATGAGTGAAATGCTTAATCACTGGAATGAAAATTCTTATTGTTACGTGAAATATCGATTGTATATTAATTAATAAGAACATTTATTTTTGGTACAAGATGATCACAATCACTTTTAACCACTGTACATGAAATTCCACAAGTTGAAATGTGTCATAAAAATGGAGAAATTTTATTTTAGACTTTGTGTCTATTCAATGATACATCCCCGACCACTTGACCTGACATCTAACAGTCAATTATGACTTCCTTATACTAAAAATAAATAACCTTAGTTTAACAGGAGTATAAGGATTAGCGATTTTGGGGGAGTAACTAGCTATGCCACGCTCAAAACCTTGGTTTAGACAAGATTTATTTGATTTTAAATCCAAGGGGATGGTTCTAAAATTCTAAATAAATAATTCCAAAATAAATAAATAATTTTGAGTATATCTAACCTTAGATCTAACAATACATCAGCCTATTTTTATTTTTATTTTTTTTCAATACGTAGAATGCTATCGTCAAGAATGGGATCATTGCTAAGTTATGTCATCACTGGTCGACACGGACCAAGTCGGGTCGACCAGTTAGCTCCACAGGTCGACCCGACCTAAGTTTTCACCACCCCGGTGAAGAAGCTCATGAAAAAAAGTCCTGATAAAGGAGACTTTAGAATGGTTTATTCGGACTTATAGCTCTATGGGTTTAGGATTCTTGACATTTTTCGTTTTTAATTATCCAGTTGGTGATAATGAGGCCATACAGGAAATTTGATGTTAAACAAATCGCCCTACATGCCATTTTTTTTTTTCTACTTATAAGGGTGGCATCGGACCCAGACCAAAACCGAGACCCGACAACTAGACCCGACCAAAGTCTGGGTATGGGTCCAAAAGTTGGACCTAATCTGGGTCCAAATATTAGACCCGAACATTATTCAGGTCCAGGTCCATGTGGACCCAACCTAAATAGTATTTTTATTTAAATAATATTTAATATAGGAAAAAGGTTATATAAGGTTGACACCTTAAAATGTAGAATTACATATACACCCCAAAAATCCATCAGAAAAAGTGTTTTTAATGTTGAAAAACCCTCTACTTCATCATCTCGACAACTAAATGTACGAATATAGAAAAAAAAAAAAAAAAATTAGATTCCAAAAAATAATGCATCTTGCAACACATTATCTAGACCGTCCATTTTCAAGATTTTCATATGTTTATAGATCTTCTTGATTTTAACATTTTTAGAGTTCAAAATTTTATAATTAGATATGAAAATAGATTTTGAGATAATCCTAATAATTTTTAACATCAAGATTACATGTTATGATAAAATTTGGAGGTGCACCTTAATTGGCTTGTTTAAGGTTGCAACTTTGTAGAAACCACACCCTTTAATATATAATATTTAAATATATATTTTTTATTTATTGTCGACTCCAATCAAGTCCCATTGAGTCCAGGTCTAGGCCTAGGTCGGGGTCCAGTAACTTCGGGTCCAGGTCTAAGTCCCTTTTTTTCTTTGGAGTCCAGGTCCGGGTCCAGGTCTAGCCACCCCTACCTCTAAAAAATTTTCACAATCTTCTTTGCCAAGACCAAGATGGGTCTAACAAATTAGGAGAAGACCAGGATTTTAGGAGAAGATGTATTTTAACAATCTCCTTCATCAAGACCAAAATGATGTGTATAACAAAATAGGAGCAAAACAGAGGCCCCTAAACCCCCAAAAATGGGGGAGGATGGATTTTAGTCCAGTCCACCACTAGACATATAAATGTTTTCCCTAATTATTTTCTCTCTTAAGCACTTGCAACTATTGTCACTCTCTCTGAAGCACTCTTAATCAGTATCCCTCTCTCAAGGACTTTTAATCATTGTTCATGATTATTTAAAATCATCATCATTTGTGCCTTATTGATTAATCAACTTCGATTATTTAAAATAAACAAAACTTTGCCTACATCAACTCCATGTATATCAAGTTGCAAATAAGCGTACTGTGACATTAACTGGAATTTGCTGAAAATGGACCCACTGGATTTCGTTAGAGTTCAATTGTGGCACTTGGCAGAGTCTCCCATTCCTTCGAAGATTCACTTATTGGTGGGCCTTGAAAGTTTCATGATCAATGTGGTGGTTGTAGAGTCTGAGTCCCCTAGGGAGGAGCGAGACCCAAAGCATATCTTAGTTGAGCGATGTAGCGATGATGAGTGGACGGTGGTTAGCCACAAAAAGAAAAAAAATGCTCCCCGTGTAGTAGGTTTGTCTGGGTAGCCCCACAGACACCAGATCCTGCGGATGAAGATGACACGTGGGGATCAGTTACATTTAAAAAATTTGAAATTAAAAAAGCGTTAGGTGTAGGTGGCTCACTTTCCTAGCAATACCTTTGACTACCTCTCAAAGTGAAATGAGTTCTCTGTGAGAATCATTGGTTCTCTTGAGGGCCCACCAAAACTTTTTTCTCGCTGGGGAAAGATTTGGAGATGGATGGGTGCGCTATTGGGAAGAGCGACCATACCGGCGTGGAGGCTGACCTGTATCCGGCAATGATGGCGTTGTACCAGTCCCACCTCAGAAAGAACCCTGCTCCTTATTGCACCGCCTTCCTTTGGGTTTGGGTTGTTCACCTTCTCCCTTTGGTCTTGCTGTTGTTACTAAAGATTGCTTCTTGGGGAAACAGGTTGGCAACCTTTTTCTTTCGCTGAAGCCTGCATTTTCTAGCTTTTGCCATTTGGTGCTAGTGCCTTTGCTGTGGTGGTCCTTTGTTGCGAAAATGAGTTCACTCCCCTTCCGCTTCGATGCTAAAAAGAAGAAAGCTGCAAAAGAGAAAAAACCGCAGCCTATTGATCCTTTGGCGGTGATTTTGGTGGAAGATCTTGAAATGGATGGTGCTTTGGAGATGGTGGACGAGGTTGGTGTTTATGAAGGTGCTCTTGATGGTGCTTTCGAAGCAGCTGAAGGAGTGGATCATGCTAGTGGTGCTCTAGCCATGGTGGAAGTAGGATGGGTGCAGCCGATTGAGGTTGTTCCTCAATCTACACCTTTGCTTCGTCGTTTTTCTTTGGTCGGTCCTGTGGGTTCAGCTGTGGAGGAGGGTCCTTCTGTACTAAAGGAGGACTTAGATGATGGTTGCATGTTAACAGCTGAGAATGATACCACTTCGGAATGCCCTCTAGTCAGGGCTCCTAGCACGTTGGATGATGGTTTCCATACCACTGATGAGGATGAGAAGTTGTCCTCCTTGATTGATGATTGAGGACTTTCTTTTAAAGTTCCCTTGGCTTTGGTGGTCCAAACTTTGAAGGAGAAGATCAAAACTGCGAGGCCTGCTAAAGCACTTACTGGGAAAGATCCGTTGCTAGTTACTCCCAAGAAAAAAAACTCTGTGTCCCGACAGGATAGCCAGGCAATTCGGTTTTCAACTCGCCTGGCCACAATGGGCCCCAAAGGGAAGTGTGTGGGTGGTATCGCGTTTAATGATGATGATGTCATTGATGTTACTAGCGGTTCCTCTACCTTAGGGGAGTTCATGGATGGTGTTGCAAATCACACAGATGGGGACGATGGCGGTTCCTTCCCTGAAGGACCAGGTTCTACCTCTAACCCTTAATGATTGTTTTTACTTGGAATGTTAGAGGTATGGGTGACCCCAGACGTACGAATGATGTCAAAATGTTGGTTCACCAGTTTAGACCTGAAGTTCTTATTTTGCAAGAAACTAAGTCTTTTGCTCCATATTTGTCTGTAGTTAGAGACATTTAGGGTAATAAGGCAGTTAATTTTGAAGGGGTGTATACTTTAGAGGCTTCGGGTTTATGGATCTTGTGGGATCCACTTCTTTTTCATAGTTTTGATGAGTTAAGAGGGATAGAATTTTGGGCATTTTCTTTGAGGGGCCAGGTGGTGGTTTTAAATAGGGTATTGTCAATGTCTACGGCCCTGGTGTCTTCTCTTAAAGAAGGTTTTCTTATTGATTTGGGTGATGTGTTGCTTTCTCATGATGTGCCCATTTGTTTGGGCGGTGATTTTAACTTCATTCGTTGATGCGAATGTTTAATGCGTTCATTGAGCGTTTTCAATTGTTTGACTTGCCAGTAGTGGGTGCTAAATTTACTTGGTCAAATAGTTGTACTCATAATCTGATTATGTCTAAGTTTGACCGATTTTTAGTGACTCAGGATTGGATGGAAGCATTTCCTTTGGTTGTTGTCAAAGCACTGCCTAGGTTTTCATCTAATCACACCCCTCTTCTTCTCAATACTACTTTTAATAAAAAGGAAAAAAATCCTTTCTGTCTAGAGCTCTGTTGGTTGGATGAACCGGGTGTTGTTGATCTTATTAAGTCCACCTGGATGAATTCTGTTAGCTTTGGGTCAGTGGACTTCATTCTCCATAAGAAACTCCTCAATGTGAAACATAAGTTGTTGGCTTAGAAAACTGAGAACTGGTCTTCGGTTAAGACTAAAATTGATCAAGTGTTGTCCAATATCCAAAGTTGGGATCAAGGTATCCAACAAGTAAGGCTCATTTCTAAGGCTAATATGGTGGAGAGAAGTATGTTGTTGTCCACTTTGGAATATCTGAATAGAGTAAAGGAGATGTATTGGAAACAGAGATCCAGGGTGAGATGGCTGAAAAAAGGCAATCGCAATACTAAGTTCTTTCATGCCATTGCTAGTGCTCATCGGAAACAGAATGATTTGTCTGGTCTGGTGATTCCTGGTGTTACTGAAGATGAACACTCTGGGTGGGAGGAGGGTATTATTACTCATTTTCTTAAAGCCTTCTCTACTGAAATTCCTTTTAAACCCAAGTTGGACGGCTTAGCCTTTTCTTCTCTTCCCCCTTCTGTTGCTAATAATTTGCATAGAGATGTTTATATGGATGAACTTAAACTTGCCGTTTTAAAACTTCTAGGAGATAAAGCCCCTGGCCCTAATGGCTTCCCTTTTTCTTTTTTCTAGCGGTTCAGGCACCTGGTTAAGGGAGAGCTGTTGGATATGATTAGGGAGTTCATGGAGACGAGGAAATTTTTTAAGGGAGTTAGTGCTACTTTCATAGCCTTAATCCCTAAGAGATCTGCTATCTCATCTCTTTCGGATATCAGGCATATCAGTCTCCTTACCAGCCTCTATAAAATTGTAGCGAAAATGTTTGCTGAAAGGTTGAAAGTGGTTCTCCTTATGATCATATCTGATATGCAATCAACTTTTATCCAAAATAGGTTAATTTTAGGCAGCATGCTTATTGCCCAAGAATGCATCCATTCTAGACTTTTGAGAAGTGAATCGGGTATTGTAATTAAATTGGATATAGAAAAAGCCTACGACAGAGTTGAATGGTGTATTCTATTAGAAGTCATGAAACATATGGGTTTTGGTCCTAAATGGAGGAGATGGATTTTTGGTTGCCCTTCCACAGCTAACTTTTCAGTTCTTATTATTGGGAGCCCTAAAGGTTTCTTCAGGGCCTCTCAAAGCCTCAAGCAGGGGGACACTTTATCACCTTTTCTATTCACGCTCTATGTCGAATGCTTTAGTAAGATGATCTGTAACATTGTAAATAGCAGGTATTTTTTCGGTTTCTTAATCTCTCATAATGCTCCACGTATTTCTCATCTTCAATATGCAGACGATACGTGGTTGTTTTGTGATGGGATGGGAGATCAAATCGAGACAATTAAAACTTTCTTGATTTGTTGTGAGGTTTTACTAGGCCTTAAGGTCAACTTTTCTAAAACGGCATTGATTGGTGTCAATTGTGATGAGGGGTTGGTAAATGATTTAGCATTGAGGCTTGGATGTAGGGTGGATAAATTTCCCTTCACGTACCTAAGCGTTCCTATTTCTGTTGGGACAATACCTATTTCTGCATGGGATAATGTCCTACAGATAGTTCAAATCAAGCTTGTTCTTTAGAAGCCTAAACATCTCTCTTTAGGAGGCAGAGTTACCTTTTTGAATTTCTGTCCTACAAATCTTCCTATTTATCAGATGTTTATGTTGCGAATGCCTAGGGCTGTTTATAAAGCATATTGAAGTGTTGATGCACAACTTTCTATGGGGTTCTCTTGGGGTTGAGAGGAAATTTCACCTTATTCATTGGGAGACAGTGTGTACTCCTAAATGTGAAGGTGGTATAGGTGTGAGGAGACTTTTGTTGATGATTGATGCTCTGTTATGTAAATGGTGGTGGCAAAGTCTCTTGAATAAAGATCAACTTTGGTACATAGTGCTCTTATCAAAGTATGGCGTAGATGGTTTTGGTATTTGGATTAAAAGATGAGTGGGTAGGGATAGTACATCTTCATTGTGGAGAGATATCTACACACTCAAGCAAGTAGTAGATTGCAATGTCCGTTGGATCCCGGGGTGCGGGCAATGCGGTGTCTTTTTGGCACCATAAATGGCAGGGTGACGAACCACTTAAATATATTTTTCCTCTTCTTTTTGGTAAAGTCAGCTGCTCCCAGGCTACGATTGCTCATTTGGTGGATTTTAGCGGCGATAAGGTAAGTTGGAATATAAGCTTTCCTTATGATAGAATTCAGAATCCTCTTTTTCTACAACTTATCAATTTGCTTGAAATATTAGAGCAATATTTTATTAGGGAGCATAGTGAGGACGAAGTCGTATGGGCAGTTGAGAATGGTGGACATTTTTCGGTCAAGTCTGTTTATCGCTTACTCTTCTTTGATAGAGTACGCTGGTCTTTTCCAGTGTTAGCCAGAATTTGGTAGTGGCCCATCCCTCATAAGGTGCAAGTGTTATTATGACTCGCGGCTAAAGACAAGATCCTCATTGTAGATAATTTGATCTAAAAGAGGCAAAATTATCACAAATATCTATTTGATGTGTAAGGAAGATGGTGAGTCTGTGGCGCATCTTTTTTTACATTGCTCCAAGATTTGGCCCTGGTGCTTCCAAATGTTGGAGTTTAACCTGACTATGCTACAACATGTGGATTTGCTAACTCAATTTGAGGTGACTTTGCCAAAGGTTGGTGGTTCTATATGGAGGATCTTGCAAGGTGTTATTTTATGGGAAATCTGGTTGGAGAGAAACCGTAGAACTTTTGATAGGAAGATTTGTTGCTTTGATAGGGTTCTTAATAATATCAAACTCACTCTTTGGTTTTGGCTGCATGTTCCTAAGGAAGGTCGGGATATCTCTAAGATGGATGTCATGATTAACCTCCTCAACCTGTTTCAGTTGGAAGTTCATTTGTTTAGACCGGTCACTAGATGGAAACCACTAGACATTAGTGTACTCAAGCTTAACTTTGATGGAAGCTCGATGGGAAATCCACGATTGGCTGGTTATGGAGGAGCCATTCGGGATTGATAAGGAAATGTCATTATTGCTTATGCAAAGCCATGCGGAGTTGCGACGGCTAATCATGCAGAACTTATAGGGTTTTATTGTTGAAGAGGATTCGCTAATTGTGATTAAATGGTGTAAGAGAGAACGCCTTCCATGGCAACTCAAGTTCCTTGGGAACCATGGAATCTCAAGTTACTTGGGAACCAAATCTTGACTGATTCCTTGACCAAAAAGGGAGTTGAGTTGGACATGTTGATGATTTCTACTAATATCCTCGACATCTTGTAATTTTCTATGCTATCTTGTAATTTTCTCGGCTATCAATAGATTTGGAACATTCAAAAAAGAAAGGTTGCAAATAAACGTGAACACATGCCACATTGTTAGAATGGACATATTCTTAAAGATAATTTAGGGTAAGCTCCCTTAAACGAGAGGGTCTAAAGATGTCGATAGAGGGAGGCCAACTTTCCAGGAGTTGATTGATTCCAAAATTTGAAGGACAATTTCCTATAAGCTTAACCAATATTAAGGGAAAAAAACATATATGCATGAGAGAATTTTTAGGGGGAAGAGAGAGAGAAATAAAGTCAAACTTTCATATTGTTTAGGGACCGATCATTTGCGCCTTCGACCTAAAGTCAGCTAGGTGTACTTTTAGGACCCAAATGGTGGAGACGTAACCTCTTGAACCTAGTGACCAACCAATGGACCCGACCGGACCTAGAACCCGATGGGTAGACCCAACGTCAAGTCTAGGTATGGGTCCAAATTTTGGACCTGAAAGGTCAAGTCCAAGTCCAAAACCTAGACTTGAATACTATTCGGGTCCACGGCCGGATGACCCGTTGCCACCCCTACAACCAACCGTCCAATAAAAAAAACGATCAAATAAAAAACTACAATCAAACAAGCAGTACCATCCCATTTTTTAAGGGTAAGATCTACGAACTCAAAATTCTTCTCTTTCTGAAAATAATCATCTTGATTCAGATTCTAAGATGGATCCCAAAATTTCAACTTTATCCCAAATAGCTCTTTTGCTTGAGGGAGAGAGTCTACAGTACATGCTTCCATAGGAGCATACTATACATATATCAGGTAGAGGAAGAGGAAGAGAAATCGAAGGCCTACTTCATGGGCTATCAATCCAAATGATCTTTTCCCCAAAAGAAAAACCAGGAGTGTAGCTGAAAGATATTCATGTCCAAGTTGTTACTGATTTATAATCTCTCCATAGAGGAAAAGCTCTATTCTTCCCTTGCTTCCAAGAGAGAGAGAGAGAGTCATGAACCTGAACTTAGGGAAAGAGAGTGCTCCTTTAGCAAGGTGAAAAAACATATCTCCACTCAAACTGGTAAATTATCGATCTCCACTCAAACTGGTAAAATATCCATAATATGTAATAGAACTTCACCAGTGTCCTAATATTGTAAATCTGCGTTAAAAAGGCATCACACATCAAACCAGTTTTTAAAAATCAGAATCTTACCATAACTCTCTAAGGTCCGATTCCAAGTAGACCTATTCGACTCGGGCAATTCTCAAGCCAGGTAGGGCTGTATTTCAAAAAGGAATTTAAAAAAGAAAAACAAAAGAAGTTAAACCATGAGAATCGGGGCAATTACAGGGTTTCAAGAACAGAAACACCTAATTATAGGTCCTGATTAGGAATTTTTCAATCAGCAAATCAAACCAATCGACCAAATTCTTTTCATCTAAGAACCAAAGCATGGCATCATATAAATTTTGTGAATTCTGTCAAAAAAGAGACTAGAATAAGTCTCATTCTAATTCATATGCTTAAGACAATACAAATATATGCAGTTTATTGCTACTCTCACATTTGTACTCAGTGTACATCTAAATCCTAAAACTCGCATAATTATTAATCTGATTCTCAATATCTCTCAGATAATTCATGATAAACACACTGAAGATTAACGACAAAAGTAAAATTTTTAAAAATAGATTAAAATAAAAAGCCGGAACTTGAGAGACAAGGGGCCCTTTGTCAAGAATATTTTTTTACCAAGAGTTAAAAGGGGGTCTGGCTGCTAAAAGAAGGGGCTGTCATAACAGAGAGGATATCTGTGACTGAGGACATGGCACTCAAAGCGGCTTTGAGAACATCCTGGGAGCATCCTGGCTTCACAATGCTTTTCACCTGAAAAGAGAGAGAGGTGAGGATAGAGAAAACAGTGCAGTGTTGCCAAGCTGATTACGCATATCGGACTAGAGCATTTGGAAACAAAGAAAATACTGATGGTTCCAAGAAATATTATTCAAAGCAGCAGTACCCGACTAGAGAGACGGTTGTGGTCTCCAAAACCTCTACTTAGGAACACAAAAATGGTGGTATAAAATTTTGAAAACCAATGCTATATTCAACTTTCAATAAATTTCCTAAGAATTAAGGAATGGCCAGTGTGAACACAAGCCAATCCATATTGCACACATCTATGGACGGTGAACGCAAAATGGATGCAAAGTCAACAAATACAAGACATCTATGGTTGCATATAAGTAGGTGCATATGCATAAATGCATGCATTTGATTGGTTGAAAATACCTTGTCGAGATATTCCTGCAACTTTTTAATCCTGCCCATGTAGTCTTGATCCTCAACACACAGGCTAATGGGTTTTGCATCAGAGCCAGGTCCTTCAAACTGAAGAGGTCCAGGGTTTCTATAGATATCATCCGTCAAATAGCTCACTGCATTTTGTCTCAGCAACCTGCAAAAACACGTTTGTTCAATTAATTAGTGAATAGATTCTGCTCATAAATCATAACAATAAAAGGGAAAGCATGCCATAGTCCATTGGACTATGGTACATGGTAACTCCATGGAAGCATCCACTGTGTGTTCCCATCCATAAGGGATGGAGATTAACCAGAGTAGGGCTCACAAAGTGCAGTTCATATCCATCCATCCATTGATTTCAAAAAAAATATCCATCCATCCACTAGGGTAAGGAATGATAAATCAGATTGGAGTACGATATACCATGGTCCACTCGAATGTGGCATCCTCCCCAGGAAAAGGATTGCACAAATTCTAATGAGTTTCAAAATTATATAGTTGAAATCTTGTAGAGTGAAACCATGTATAAGCATCTGGGATTTCATGGATTCTAATTTTGGGAAGTATAGAAGTATCAAACCGACTATGGAAAACAAATAGTCCATCAGTTCATCACCATGCATGGAAATGATGGACGGCGATTGAGAGAGCATGACCCACAAAAATGCTGACAATAACTTAATGATGGGTCCCTCTCTCTCAACCATCTTCCATCATTTCAATGGATATGCTTTCTTCATGGTCCATTTTGAAGTTTTAGGAATGAGAAGACGCACTCATATGCTTTGCCTCTCAAATCTACAGTAGCAGGATGGACAGCAGGTTTTCCAATTGGAATGACCCCAGGACCACGTGCATATCTCCTCACAGTCATCATTGCCTACAAGCAACCAGAGAGAGAAAAGATTAGATGCAGACGAGCATACACAAATATCACAGGGAGAAAGAGGGTGTGTGTGTGTGTGTTATGCACCCAAGCTGAGAGAGAGAGAGCGAGAGAGAAAGGGGGGGAGGAGAGGGAGACGAAAAGAGAGAGAGAGAGCTCATTTTACTTTGAATAATCAGAGCCTTAAATAATTCTCTACATAATTCTCTACATTAAGTAGAAAGGGAGAACCATAAACCTCACCATTAAATAATTCTCTACATAATTCTCTACATTAAGTAGAAAGGGAGAAACATAAACCTCACCGTTATAGGAGCTCCACCACATCGCCACTTGGCGACAGGATTTTTCAAGTTGGTCACAGTTGCCATGTAACCATTCAAGTTAGCAGCAATAAGATGATAGGAGACGTGCCCAAGAACCTGCAGAAGAGACTTCATTTTGTGAGTTCCACAACCAGCCAAAAGAGCAAGTGAACCCCATTGGGATGCAAGATCATACATAGGCATAGTCACAGTCAAACTTTGAAGGCAAAGAACCCCGAGCCTGGTAGCCAAAGAAGTGACAGATTGCATTGAATTTTTTCCCAGTATATGTCCCTTCTTTCTGCAACAAATCCATAAAGAGAGTCAGCTAACCAGTTGTTTCCCGAGATGAAACTTGAGATGAATCGATACCTCTCGCTCTCTCTGTGGTTAAGAAAACCTACCAATCTCTTGTTCATCTCATCCTCCACTAATTGAGCTAAGAGTTTCTCTGTTTCAATCTACATATTTTGAAATCATAAGGCAAGTTAATCATGAATAATCGAAGCACGGATGAAGACTGAGCAGCAAAAAGGTAACATAAACTGCTAATTCCACCTCTACTAACCTGGGATAACTGAGCTGAGTCATCTGATTCAGGATGGAGGAGAAGCTGAAATAATACAACACTGCACACTTTTAAAAGCAGCATTCACTGTAACGCAATAAAGTCCACTTGAAGCTTATTTATTTTTATTAAAAGACATGGAGAAATTATTAAAAGACATGGAGAAATTATCGAACAGGTCCTACAAGGTCTGCATACAATGTGGGCACCCAATCATAGTACCTGGGCCAGTCAGGCTTTCCTTCTACCATTTTACCATTACAGACAGGTAGGAAAGAAAATTTTCCTACATTTTTTTTAAGGGAAAATGCAGTCCAAACAACAGATTGCAGAAGGGAAAAGGACAATGACTGCATTGTACCATATGCCCCTGCTAGGTGAGTGTTCCAAAATTTGGACTATACTTGAATAAGAAAAAAAAAATTGTCCACTATTTCCAAATGCTAGTTAGGGAAAAACAAACTATAGACTTCTGCGGCACCTGCATGTCATATGCAGGGGTCCTGGGCATGTTCTATAGTATTCCTAAGGAAAGGGACATGCCGCAAAACTAGTCCTTTCTTTAACACTTGCTTATTAGACAAAGAATGCAAAATAATCTCAAAAGCTCTAAGTAACAAGTGTGACCTGTTTCCTGATAAAGGGTGGAAGAAACTCGAACAAGGCAGATGCCCAAGGTGAAAGCTGGGAAGACATGCTCTCCACAGAAACACCTTGCTTATGCAAGCCATGAATTTCCTGTCAATCAGAATAAGATAAATCATTGTCAGGAAAAAAAGGATAACTAAGCATGGAACAAAGGAAAAATTCCCTGCTCTAATAGTCCAATAAATTTTACTCTCCCAAAAAGACATCTCATGGTAAAAAACCTGACAAAGAGGCCATTGGTGCTACAGATTCCATACAAACCATATAGTCAAAATCATTTTGGCAACAAGAGCTACCTGCAAGAGTGCGTAGACCTCAGGTATACTTTCTATCAGCCCCTCCGGCAAAAGGATAACCCCGTGATATTTGTCTGAACAAAAGAAATACAAGTAAATCAACACTAGATAAAGATGACCTCTTAACGAGAAATGGCGGGGGCAGGGGGGGGGGGGGGGGGGGGAGAGAGAGAGAGAGAGAGAGAGATGATATTTTCTGACCAGTAGTATCAAGTATATCAGCGACAGATGAAAGACAAGAGAGCAACAATGAAAACTATAGAGAAAGATAGAGGCTTAGTTTTGAAGTAAATAGGTGACATCAGACTTTGTTCTGCTCTGGCTTGAACTGAATCACAAATTTGTATTGTCAAGTCAAAAAGAGTCAGCTTTGATGCAGCAACCTCCTCACCAAGGATGACCTAAGTACAAATAAAGTTAATTTCCATTTTAAAAGATCAATCTAACAAATTTAAAAAAATTTCCAAATTGAGAGAACCAACCATATTGGGGTGCGATTGCAGAGTGCATTCCAGTGCAACATGAGATGCCTTTCTACCCATCAGTCGAATAAAGTAATAATACTGCGAGGAAAAGACCATTGGCGTGCAGTTAGTTCATAAAAGCCCAAAACAACAAACAGAGAGAAACATATGTAAAGTCAACAGAATCAAGTGCATTCAGCATTCTGATAAATGAGAATAAGTGACTCCCCTCCTTCCCTCCCTCCCTCTTTATTATGGGAAAGTTTACCACTACCATATGTAATTGGAGCACGTTACTATTTCACATCTTGCATTAATATGGATGAGTGAGACATCACTTGTCCAAATATTTCACTTCCTTTCTCTGTCTAGTAGACCAGTTAAAATATGTTTCAATCATGCATGTTTAATTTTCTTTCAAAATGTTATTAAAAAAAATCCAAAATACCCTACCCAAATATGATTCACAATTACGGGATGGATAATCTTTGTCTCAGAAAATATGGTGAGGAATCACAAGATTCATCACACATGGTGCAATGACATCAAACTCTTAAAAAGGAAAGTTCAAATATAACCAATCCTTGAGGACACCAGCATGATCTACAAGACAAATGATGCAAAATAAAATATTTCACCTTCTCTGCCGATAGAGCATCCGTGCAAACATTACTAATTAGTTGTGAATTCACCTGGAGACCAGAGAAGAAGAGAGAGATTCAAATAACCTACCTTATGGAGTGCAGGCACTGATACACAACAATTAAAAAAAAATTTCCAACAAGATAAGAAACACTTACTCAAAATAAGGTTTCTTTTTTTCACCATCTTTCTTTTCTTTTCTTTTTTGGTATCAGTACTATAGTTTACTCTAAATACGACACTACGTGCATAATTTTAAAATTAATCCATAATCATTGCCAACCAAATATTTTATATCTGAAACTGGAGAGCTGCATTCTAAATAAGCTGAAAAATGGAAAGAAGAATATACATATAAGGAGATATATAACTGGTAGCGCATCCACACAGATCAATAAATAATTTTTAGGTCAAAGCATCTGATCATACGGTACGCATGGAATCACATGGCTCAGAAGTAAAAATAGATTCCTGCTTCACAATCACAAAGTCCAATAGAAGAAGATAAACCAAACAACTAAAGTATCAGGTTCGTTGAAGCTCAAGTTCATAACCTTCAATGCACTAGATTAACTAAATGTATCCACAATTTTCAGTAGCAAATTATTGCAAAAGCAAGATTAAAACAAAAGGTCAATCTGAGGATCATTTGGGTTAGAAACAGCCATTTGCAATTTTTGCATAAAGATCCATGACATGCTTATCTTATCTAATGTATTTTGTCCAAATGCTCGTTTGCTTGGTCAATATCTTAAAATGTACCTGCAAGAACCACATAGTTCAACCATACATAAGGCGACCACAGGATGTCAATTGAAAAACACGAAGCTAATGTATAAGGAGTCCACAATCCCCAATGATCAACGAAACAGATAATATTGAATTCATGCATATGCCTCTAAAGTACAAGAGACGAAATCAGACAGGTCACAATACCTTGCATATGGTATCAAAACCAACATCTGTTTCAACAAACTGGTTCTTTAGATCGCCATTTAAAGTAACAGGCACTCCTACAACCTGCAAGAACCCACTAGCAAAGTTAACAGCCAATAGATGAAATAATTTCACAAATATTTACAAACAGCACAGAATACTCATGTGCGCATGTAAGCCTCCACGTGTCTCTCCACATGTGTGCTTCTTTGAGTGTGTCTGTATGTGTGTGTCCATGTCTATGTGTCCTAAAAGATGGCAGGATTGACTTTTTGCAGGGTTCAACTAGTAGTCCAGACTCAACATTCTTCAGTTCCAAAAGCCCATTAAATTATTACCATAAACTTATTTCATCTTCTTACAACTAACCCGAAGAGAGAGGGGGGGAGGGGGGGAGGCTTTCAGCTTCCACACATGCAAAATACCTTTGTTGGGCACTTTTTCTCTGCAAAAGTCTCAGCAAGTTGTGCCGCATCGGTATTGGATGTGACGCCTTCAAGAAACTCATCAAATGTAAGTATTTTTGGCTGTGTAAGGATCGTTAATAAACTACTTATGCCGAGTACAATCCTACCTCCAATTATGACAAGGGCGTCCAACTTCAAAGCCTGGCATGCAGCCAATGCAGCATTTACTTGCTCGGTTGTTCTTATCTGATCTTTTGATCGACCAAGCATATCATAACCACCTTCACACAAAAAACTCTAATCATAAATAACAAATTTCATCCTAAGGTTCTTGATAGAACTACCAGACAGCTCCCTAATAATATTTCCCCTGATTTGCCCAAAAAAGATTATAACAGCAGGGTGTTATATAATACCCCTAATCTTTTCTTTATATATATGGATAGCACAAATTTATTTATATTAGAAACTTAATATACATTTTCTGTAATAGATAAAAGGCCATTTACCATATAGAATTTTAAATCCTTCTACCCAATAAGTTGAAAGTGGGTCAATTTAGCTGAACAAGCAATGAAAGAAAGGATTCCCCCTGAATAATCAGTAATGTGACAACGAAAGATATTTTGAGAACTGGGCAAACAGCACCAGACCATGTCTACATGCGCCTTTCATGTCTAAGCACATAGCATGTCCATTGCCACGTACATATTATGCCTTTCAACTATAGAGATTTCCAGTGTAATGTTTTCCCTATTTTTGTATCAAAGCTGACTGAATCTAGTATTTTTAACAAGTTCAAGCTATACAATATTGACTCATAACATCATGAATAAAGATTCAGCATCATGAAAAAGCGACTCATTAGAATGATACCTTGATTTTTATATGTTGAGAGAACCTTCTCCGTGACTTCCAAGGTTTGCAGTGCAAATAAACCATCGGTGCCCCCTGTAGATTAAAATTCCAAGAGTAACAGTTCAAATAAAAAATCGTAAGAAATAATAATGTGAATATGTGATATCATGATGCATGCGCTCATCAGGGGAATTTTTTAATTCTCTTTTTTAATTTGTTAGTCAACGAAGCAATTATTTAAAAGGAAATGATAAAAATAATAATACAACTACAAAATATTAGAACCAAAAAAAATATTAATAAACTTTATCCTTAAGCTGGCATTGAGACCACATGCTTGATATCTTTTTCTTATATAATTAAATGCCAATATTTAAGAGAATACTACATGCATGCATATAGTGCATGAATACATGAATATCTACACATATACTAGCTAATGGAACATGTGTTGCACGATGCTGCAGTTGAGAAATTAGATGAAAATGATTTTGTTAGTAGCTAAGTGAAATGAAAGACGTATTTTCTTTTCAAGTCATTCAATATTAGAGGGCCTGAGAATCCAAAAATGAAGATTTCCAGACATGTATATCAACATGGATTTCCAGTATCTGTAGTGTGTCAGATACTCCTTACAACACATGATATGCATGTATGTGTGTGAGAATGTGACGTGCATGTATGTGGATTTTTTATGATTTTTATTAGGACTTACCAACAAATCCCAGTAAAGTGCTATTTGGATTGTGGCATTTAATGGCATCATAAAGGCCCCAAATAACATTATGCCCCCCTGGAGATTGCCTCCCACTGAATACGACTCCAACCCTGAGATTTCCATAGGGATTATTCAGTAAAAGCACTTTTTAATCCAGAAATATGCATAAAGGCTTTACAAAACCAACAAACACGAAAAAGCAGAGTACAGCAAAAAATGGCATATCATAACTCAAGCACATGTCAGGTATATGGAACATAAGACAAGCCACAGAAGCCTGCCATGGCTCCAAATCTGCGATGAACAGTAGTTTGGAGGAAGAACTATATCAGATGATGCATATCATTATTACAGGCAAATAAGTTTCCACCACTAAAAACAAATAATGGACTGTAGGATTAGGAGGCTAATTCACAGTCATGTTAAACAATGAAATAAAAGAATCAACAAGCACCATACGAATAAAACAAAAGACTATCTGCACTAACCCATTATAATATACAAAATCCACCTAGGCTTTCATTCCTTTGACCAACAATGGAACATGAATAAGTTTCTGCAATGTGAAATTGGGAGCTGGTACTAACAATAGATCCAACCTTGACATCCAACTCAAAACAGTATTCTAGTTGTAAGAAACTCAAACATGAACATAATGCAGCCATGAAATATGTGACTAGTTACCCTCTAAATCTAAATGGTACAAACTTCTAACGACCCAATCAGTTAGATAAAAACAAGCACTGAGTGATTAACCTTTGCCATACAACCTTCTAAATCCAAATGGCACAAACTTCTAATGTCCCAATCAGTCAGATAAAAATAAGCAGTGAGTGATTAACCTTTGCCATACACAGACTTAAGGAACAAATTCTTAGGTACATGCAAAATCATTGAAGATGGCAGCCAGTCATTTTACATGAAATGAATATTTAAGGATTAATCATGATATCTTATGGACCTCAAAATATTCTAGATGAACCAAGTAAATAACAACCTGATGGAGGAAATACTATACCCCTAGTTTACTTTATATCCTGCTCCTAGAAAGGAGATAATAACAAAAGGATTCAGATTGCAGCCTTTGTATGGCACCAACTAGCTTTACCAGCCAAAAGCAAAACTAACTTAAATAAATCAAGGATCAACATTATTGAAGAAAAACGGATTGAGAAAATAAAATTGCCCAACTATCATACATTGTCTAAAAAAGAAACGAAAATGACAAGGATAAGCCCAAGGCAAATCCATGGATCAAAAGAAAGAAAAGGTTTTCACAAGCCACTTGCTTTGTGCATAACTAACATTCACAAAACATGAAAGGACATCAAGTTGCACCCAAGGTCACAAACATAACCACATGGAAACACTCAGATAAGTTGTAGAACACCACCATTAAACCTGCAATGAATAAGGGCTACATGCAATTAGAAAACTGAGAAAATATCCTGCTTTTTGAAACTAGAATACATTTCAGTAAGAAGCTATTTTAAACTTCCCAGGACATAAGAAATATACATAAACAATGCTGGATTGGTCTTGGATCAAACTTTGTTTCCTTTCTTTAAAGATCTTTTTTAAATATATTTAAGTTAAACTAATCATTCAATAAACAAGCCTTCAAAAAAAAAGGAAGGCATTCTCTACACAAATCCCTCATTAGAGTAACAAGAAGACCCAACACAATTAACACCGGTTAATACATGTGTACCTGATCACTGGATGCTCTTGTATGATTTTTGCATCAGGAACCTGGGCAGTTGCTCTCAAAAAGTGAACCAGAGGCTGCCCATATGTGAGGGGAAACGAGCGGCTGATGGTGTGAGCATCAGAGGCATCTGCAGTAGTAGTGCCATCACCAAATTCCACTCTCACAGTAGTTCCCTGTTCATGAAACATAAATTAGATTTCCCTCCTGCTAAAGCAATCTATACCCATACCACTCAAACACAATATGCATACAAGAAAAAAAATATCTATACAGAGCATGATTGAGGTGTTCATCCTCTTTTTCTTGTCCATCCCAGAAAAAGAGGGGAGGAGGTGGTGGTATTGGGGACAAAGTTCTGAATCATAAGTTAGAATTATCCAAAGAAAAAAAAGGCACCAGAATCATGAACTCTGCCAGTACCATATTTGCATTGAGAAGGTGAGCAATAAATTTTCTTTCGAATGTCAAATCCGTGGTTGGCATTTGTCATCAAAAACTATCTAGAAAGTAAAATGAGTAATAAAAAGGACAAAGCACTACTATATGGCCAGCAAAAGTAGATACATAGAAGTGAAAACTTGATGGTTTCTAACTTTTCCATTTTTATCAATCATGTCTGCATGTTATGAAACAAAAGAAAAAAAAATCATGTGTGCGTGTGTATATATATAATACATAGAGAGAGAGAGAGAGAGAGAGATTGGAATCCTGTAGAGTGCATGTTCTCGGTTCCAACAGAACTACATAGGTTCAAGGGTACAATAAAACGAAAAGGAATTTCTTTTATAATTCAGAAACCAGACCTTGAGGAAAAAAAATTATGTTACCGTCGAAATCATTCCATCTCATCACTCACCATTCTAAAACAACCAAAAATTTTGTTGACATACAGTTCCTTAGCAAAATATCCACTCCAATTATGAGAACATTCCATGTTTCCATACTCTCACCAGAACAATGCCTGCCTGTTTCTATCTAGATTCTAGAAAAACACATTTTACTCATAACTGTCATAAGGAAAAATAATAACACTACATAGTCCTTGAAAACAGAGTCAAAGGACTTAGTGAGTCTGACTCTATCTTGCCCGAGTGACTTGGGCTCTACAGGTACAACTCCAGAACCAAACACATCGGAACAGGCCAAGACTGGCCGGTTCCCAATATTTCTGTTTTCTTTTTCTTTTTTTTTTCTTTTTTTTTCTTTTTTTTCTTTTTTTTTTTGGTCAGAGTCTATCAGATCTGACTTAGGCTCTGGCCCCTTGCTCATCCCAACCCGACGAGTTTGAGTAATGCAACACTGTTTGAAAGTAAACCATGACATGCATGATCCAAAAGGATCAGATACACAAAAACATTCAAAATATGTGCAAATGACTGAGCCGGAGTATATAGTAGATACATGAAAGAAAATTAAATAAGATTGAATCTCTTTCATATACTATAAACTTTAGATTAAAATGCAGCTTCTTTTGCGAACAGGTAACGCTTAGATGCAAACCAGGGTTAAAAAACTAGGAATCAGGTCGGGACTCGCTATAATCCCAAACCCAAGTTATGTCTGATCCAAACAATAATAATAATAAATATCGGGAACAAGCCAGACTCGGCTGATTCCCATTTGTTCGTTCTGGACATTGCAAGCCTGCCGAGACAGAGTAACTGGGGCAATTCCGAGCCAGATTCTCATAGTTTTCCAAAACTGATACAAAGTTGCAAACTATAGAAGATATAAACAAGTGAAGTAAATGAATGTAATCTGAACAAAAATGGCAAAAGGTATGATTTTAAATACATGGAATTACAGAGATCTTTTGCATGGAACTAGAGAAGAGTGTCAATAAGGAGATCTCCATGAATATCAATAGAAAAAATTAATCATGGCAAAAAGCAAGATTTATTAATAATGAAACAAAGATAGTTTTCTTTTTGACATATACCAAAGGAAAGAGATAGAACAAGAGAGAAAACCCAAAAAATATGAATTCCATACATGAAAAGACGAGAGTCCAGAGTTTTACTCCCAGAGAGAGAGAGAGGAGTTTCTTTTTACGTAGACAGAGAAAGAGGAGTTTTTAAAAAAATTAGAGGGAGAGAGAGAGAGGAGTTTTTACTTTTTTTGTTTTTTTTTGTTTTTAAGAAATGATTAACTGAGTTTTTACTTATACATTAAAGTTTGTAGAATTTACGCACTGAAATAGAAAAACAACAGAGAGATGGAGAGGTAGAGAGAGATGCTCAGGAGCATGGAAAATACATGGATCTCTGAACAAATAAGAGAAACAGAGATAGTAGAGATAGATTTTAGAAAGAGGGAGAGTATAGAGAGATTTTCGTTTTGAGGGAGAAAAAGAGAGAGGAGTTTTTACTTTTACATGAAAGTTTGTAGAATTTACGCACGGGAAAGAGAAAAACAATAAAACGATGGAGAGGTAGAGAGAATAGAGAAAGAGTGCGAGAGAGAGGCTCAGGAACATGGAAAATACATGGATCTCTGAACAAATACGAGAAAGAAAGATAGTAGAGAGAGATTATAGAAAGGGAAAGTATATAAAGAGATTTTAGATAGAGAGAGAGAGAGGGGGAGGACCTGAAGGCAAGGGGGCGGAACTGGTTGGTAGAGAGTGCGCTCCTTTTGCAGATCTGAGAGCTCTCTGGGAATACCAAAATCCATTGTTTTCTAACTCTGTTGCTTTTCCCTCGCTCGAGTTTCTTGGTTTTGTCTCTGCACCAAAACAAAGAGGCCTCTCTCTTTATATACACTGTTGACTGACCTACCGCAATTTAGAGAGATAAAGAGTTGTAGAGAGAGAAAGAGTTGTGGTCGGTCTTACAGAGAGAAACAGTTGTAGAGAGAGAAAGAGAAAGGGAAGGGCGCAGTTGGGAGGAAAGGTAGAGGGTGATGTACAGAGGAAGGAGAAATATGCCTAGGGAAAGACATAGAGAATATACGTAAAGAGAGAATTTTGGTTTGGAGGGAGAATAAGTTGTAGAGAGAGAAACCGTTGTGAAAGGGCCAGTTAGAGAGAGAGGGTTGTGAGAGGACGTAGTAAGGGGAGAGAGATCCAAGGGACAGTGGGGGGGGGGGGTTATATAAAAAAATTTTAGAGAGAGAAATATGTAGAAAGAGAGTAGAGAGAGAAAGTTGTAGAGAGCGAAATATGTAGAAAGAGAGAGTAGAGAGAGAAAGTTTGAGAGAGATAGAGAGTAAAGAGAAAGTTTTAGAGAGAGAGCGAAGGGTTGTTGGGTTGGTTGAGATGGGGTAGTCAGGTGAGAGATATATAAGGAGCAAAGGGGAAAGAACAATTTAGAGAGAGAAAGATGCAGAGGGAAAGGCCAGAGTGGAGAGAGAATTGTAGAGAGAAAAAACTGTGGACAGAGAAGAGTGGTTTGGTGATTGGCCCACGGACTCACCAGACACTCAAAGTGAACTTACCAGCCCACCCAACCGAGCCTGCCTTCTCGCTTCGGCTTATGAAGTAGGCTCAGCCGCTACGGACTTTGTATTGTGCTTCATATAACGTCATCGCATGATCGTAGCACCGGTTATAACGGTAACATCCCTTGTTTCTTACTGTTTTAAATAACAGTTATAGTTATAATGGTGACATCGCTTGCTTCTCATGGTTTCAAGTAACGGACATCATTCAAAATGATGGCCGTTGTCATTGTAATGAATTAAGTTTTTGCTAGTGTCTTTTACAAGGGTGTAGTTTGTATAACGTGTCAACCTTTTTTTTTTCTAACTGACGTTTTTTACTTTATTAAAAATATCTACTCAAAGGAAATTCCACATCGGGAAAGACTAGCATCACCCATGTCACCCATTTTTTCAAAATCTTTTATTTTTCTTAGAGACATTGCCTAGTTCAACTCAGACTCACCTAAGTCAAACTAACTGTAGAAACGAAAAGCAATCCACGAACACAAGAAAGAAGAAACAAATACAAAAAAAAGAGACAACCAACTACAACACAAAGATATACGTGGTTCGACAACGTGCCTATGTCTACGGGAGCTTAGAGCTTCTTTGAAAATAGGTTTACAATTCGCTCTCTTCCTCACGCCTCTTTGTTTTTATTTAATTACAAAAAGATTTGTGTTTTTCCCTTAACCTTTAACTTTTGAATGAACCCTCAATCGCAACGATATATATCGAGTCTCAAATATATAATACAAATTACCAAAATACCCCCTATGTGAATATATATATATATATATATATATATATATATATATATATATAGTACTACCTATATATACTACTACTACTATATAGTAACGTATACTACTACGTACGTACGTACGTACGTATACTTACTTTACTTAACTAACGTAACTA
>NW_006499728.1:1595085-1615240 GCF_000471905.2 Amborella trichopoda | reverse complement strand
TACGTAACCTACCTAACTACGTACGAACGTATATAATACGTAGTACTACTAATAATATAATAACTAAACTAACTAACTAACCTACTATGTAGTATATATATATATATATATATATATATATATATATATATATCGAGTCCCAGATATATCGCATCATATGAACGGATATATCCGAACCTTGGCAGATATATTTTCTCGAAATACAAGACAATAATCCTCAACAATATCCATATTGGATTGAATTCTGTCGAGCCACCCTGGAAATGTCTTCATCACCATACCTCCATAAAGGTAAGCTACTACACCCTCACCTGTTATGGGGTACTTTCCTCACTCTCAACAATGAAATACATTAATCAAGTCAAAGCAAAGCTTGAACTTCTCAATGGTGACCAGTTTTGTAAGCATATATGCAGAGTTATCATTCGTATGAATTTTCTTTAGATGAATGATTCTTTTTTACACAAGCTCCCTGATCTTGTGATATCTCACATCAATGTGTTTTATCCTTGTATGAAACACTTGATTATTTGCAAGATTTATGGCACTCTAACTATCACAATGTAACACAATACCTTCTTGCTCTACCCCTAACTCATGAGCTATACCAGTCAACCAGATCGCCTCCTTTGCAGCCTCGACTGCTGTCATGTACTCTGCCTTTATCGTAAACAAAGCAATCGTGGGTTGAAGCATTACCTTTCACGAAATATGTCCACCTACTAGTGTGAAGGCATACCTTGTAGTAGACCATCACTTGTCTAAATCACCAGCATAGTCAGAATCAACATATCCCACCAGTTCTGTAGAGCTTATCTTCATGTTGAACATAATTATGAGATCTGACGTCCCACTCAGATATCTGAAAATCCACTTAATAGCATTTTAATGCTCCCTTCCAGGATTACTCATATATCAACTAACAACACTGACAACATGAGATAAATTCGGCCTGCTACAAACCATAACATACATGAGGCTTCCGACTGCGCTAGCATAGGGCACTAAAGACATCTGCTCTATCTCATCATCTGTAGTGGGACACTGTAGTTTAGATAACTTGAAATGACTCCCCAATGGAGTGTTAACTGACTTGGCCTTTTCCATGCTGAAACGTTCCAACACCTTTTCAACATACTTTTTCTGAGTTACCCAGAGTTTACCTACACTTATATCTCTATGAATCTCTATACCAAGGATCCTATTAGCAGCCCTTAGATCATTCATATCAAACTCATAACTGAACATAGACTTGAAAAAAGTTGTCACAAGCATTATTGGCAGCGATGAGCATGTCATCAACATAAAGTATCGGGATAATAAGGGAATTATCATCAAGAACTTTAAAATAAACACAACAATTATACTCACTTCTTGAATAGCCAATCCGCACCATGAAATAGTCAAAACGATTGTACCACTATCTAAGAGATTGCTTAAGACCATAAAGTGATCTCTTGAGCAAGCAAGCTTGATCTTCCTTTCCATGCACCTTGAAGCATTTAGGTCGCTCCATAAAGACATCCAAGTCACCATGAAGAAACGTTGTCTTCACGTCAAGTTGTTTTAGCTCCAAATTAAACATGGCTACTAAAACAAGCAATAGCCTTCTTGAAGTGTGCTTGACAACCAGAGAGAATATTTCATTGTAGTCGACTCCCTCTTTCTGAGCGTAGCTCTTTGCTACGAGCCTAACCTTGAATCTCTCACATTTTTTTTCTGTTGTTGCCTCATTCTTCCGAAATATCCACTTGCACCTAATCACTTTCCTTCCCTTGGGCCTCTTCGCAAGCTTCCAAGTATTGTTTTGTTTCAGATACTCCATCTCCTCCATCATGGCTATCATCCATTTATCACTTTGTGCATCTTCAAAGGAGTCGATTTCCCCGAATACCAACAGTTAGAGCAAAAGCTACCATGTCCTCAAATCCGTATCTCACAGGGGCTTTGTGAACACGCTTCTTTCTGCCTTTTGCCAAATTGTAAGGTTCACTATGTGATTGATACTGTTCTGGTATGCTACTGGATGATTTTTCCTCTTCTGGTGTTTCAAGCTCTTCTAGCTCCACATGGACTGTCGATATTTCTTCATCACTTTCATCTACTTGCACTTTGTCATATTGCATGTTGATTGACTTCACCATGTGAGATTCATCAAACACAACATCACTACTAAGCACAACTTTATGTGAAGTACGATCCTAAAGCTTGAATCCCTTCACTCCCTTCTCAAAACCGAGAAAGATGCATTGTTTAGACTTAGAGTCTAATTTGGAACGTTTTTCACTTTGCATATGGACACAAGCTGGACGTCCAAAGATCCTCAATATAGAGTAGTCTACCGGCTTTCCTATCCACATCTCATATAGAATTTTGTAATCAATCGTTGTAGATGGTGACCTATTAATGATGAAACAGGCCATGTTAATTGCTTCTGCCCAGAAACATTTCTTCAAATCTGCATTCAATCTCATACTACGAGATCTTTCCAAAAGAGTTTTATTTATCCTCTCAGTCACACCATTTTGCTGAGGAGTTTCCAGTGTGGTAATGTGACGTACAATCCCCTATTATTTACATAATTCTTGAATTTTTCTAGACTTGTAATCTCTTCCATTATCTGATCTCAAACATTTTAATTTCTTTCCTGTATTCCTTTCTACCTTTGTTTTCTATTGTTTAAACTTCGTGAATGCTTCACTTTTGTGTTTCATGAAGTAGACCCAGACCTTTCTTGAGTAATCGTCAATGAAGGTAATGAAGTATTATGACGTACCATTGAATTTGATTGGTGAAGGCTCGCATACATCAATGTGTACATAGTCTAGTATATCCTTGCTCGTATGAATTGCAGTTTTGAATCTAATCTCGCACTATTTACCGAAAACATAGTACTTACAGAAATCCAGTTTACAGGCTCTGACACCTTTCAATAATTTTCTTTTATGAAGTTTCATCATACCTCGTTCACTCATATGCCCTAAATGCATATGACACAGATTTGTGTCATCTGTGTTGGACTCAACATCTGTGGTTACAGAAGTTCCACCTGTAACTGTATTCTCTATCAACCTGTATAGGTTCCCAATCATCTGACATTTCATGACAATCATATATCCCTTACTAACTTTGAGGACTCCACCTGTTGCTGTAGACTTGCAACCATTCAAATCAAGAGGCCCCAGAGATATTAAGTTTTTTTTTAATTGTGAGACATGCCTCACATCTGATAAGGTTCATACTATCTCATCAAACATCTTGATTTTGATAGTTTTTATTCCAATGGTATTTCATACCGCATCGTTCCCTATTAAAACAGACCCACCACTCTATGATTTGTAGGTTTTGAACCAGTTTCTATTTGGACATATATGAAAAGAACAACCAGAATCTAAAATCCAATAATTAGTAAATTGATTCTTACCTGGAGATATAAAGCGAAGATCTCCATCATCTACGTCAGAGTTATCGGCCACGCTAGCTTCATCAGATGTTTTTCCTATTTCTTTCCTCTTTATATCATCCATTCTTTTCGGGCAATATCTCTTCATATGACATTCTTTTTTGTAGTAATAGCAAATAAACTTACCCTTCCCCTTTAATTTTGACGGACTTCTGCTTCTATACCTCATTTGATTTAATCTGCCCCTTTCATGACTCTTTATGTGTTTTCCAAATAAACAGTCTGCTTGAGATTTAATATTGCTAGTCTTCTCCTTGTCTCGTTTGACATAAGAGTAGCAATGACTTCATCTGTCTCAAGAGTCTCATTCCCGTAAAGTAGAGTCGTAACCAGGTGATCGTATGATCCTGGAAGCAAAGCCAACAGAAGTAGGACCTTGTCTTCATCATCGATTTCGACCTCAAGGCTTGCTAACTGGCTTATGATCTAGTTGAACTAGCTGAGATGTTCCAACAGATCTATGCCTTATTCAATCTGAAGAGAATAAAATTGTTTCTTCAAGAACAACTTGTTCGTCAGATACTTTGTCATGTAGATACTCTCGAGTTTTGTCCAGACCTTCGGAGCAAGTTCGAGATCCACCACATAGCGCAATGCGTCATCTGAGAGATTCAGACGATTCGCACTTACCGCCTTTTCCTCCATCTCTTGCCACTCTTCATCATCCATCTTTGTTGTTTTTTTCGATTTCCCTAACAAAGCTTTAGCCAGACCTTGTTGTATGAAATGATCATTCATCAGTCGTCGCCAAATGGTTAAATTGTTATTTCCATTGAACGTCTAAATGTCATACTTCATGCTTGAGCCATTTCCTATCATCGTGGTAGCAAACCCTAGAATGCGGAATAACCTTGTAAGCTCTGATACCAATTTGTGGAAATAAAAAGCAATCCACGAAAACAATAAAGAATAAACAAACACAAAAGAAAGGGATAGTCAACCACAACGCAAAGATATTCGTGGTTCGGCAATGTGCCTACGTCCACATGAGATTAGAGCTTTTTTACTAGTAATGAAAATAGGGTTACAATTCACTCTCTACCTCACGCCTCTCTGTTTTTATTTAATTACAAAGAGATCTGCGTTTTTCCATTAACCCTTAACTTTTGGATGGACCCCCAATCGCAACGATATATATTGAGTCCTAGATAGATGATAAAATTACCAAAATACCTTGTATGGATATATATATCAAGTCTCAGATATATCGAATCCCATGTACGGATATATCCGAACTTTGGCAGATATATTTTCTCATAATACAAGACATCAATCATCAACACTAACTCGATCTTGTGGATTGTTGGAGCCCTAGCCTGACTTTTCAAACACTGGTTTTTTAGGTCCAAAAAGATAAAGAGATAAAAATAGTCCTTAGTTTCAAACTCATGGCCAAGATAAGATACATTATTTAGAAGATATGAATTTTTTTTTTTTTTTTATAATTCAGTGGGGAAGACAGGTCCCTATCCGTTTTTTTCAAGTAGATTAGGAGTTAGCTTTTTGAAGATGGTAGTGGGGTGGTGTTAGTGGTGGGAATGGAAACCATAATATGGTGAGTAATATGCGGGGTGGTACCATCGCTACCCATACCCTTTAAGCTTATGGCCTTACAAGATTTAGCAATGTCACACCGCAAACCTTGTTGTAAAAACTAGATTTAGTACCAGAAAACCTTGTGATGGCTTTCAAATCCATTTCTACCTTGACTATAATTAGATCTCTCTAGACGGCGCAAATTTGGCAGCTTGTGAATACTTGAAATGTACGGTCCAAAAAAAGTATTACAAAGGGACCACTTTTAGTACATGAAATCCATGAGGTACAACCATACAAGACTGTACATAAATTTCATTTTATTTTTTGTAATATTTTGTAGTGACTTCTACCAATAAATCCACAGGACATGCATATTGTCGTTCATGTATTTTTCGCCTAATAGAGTAGGGCCCACACAAGACCAATTACACAAATATTCCATAAGCTTATGCCAAATTCAAATGATCAAATTGAAGGAAAGAAAAAAAACACTCGCATGAGTCCTACCATGGTCTTTGGGTTATTTGTTAATAGGTTTATATAAGGTACCAACATTATAGTGTAGAAGCAAGGTGCATCTTGCAGCCTTAAAAAAAATATCCTTTAGAATTGAACCTTTCATAGATTATATGGTATAAGGATATATTTTTAATTAGCCAGAGGTTTCTCTATTTTATGGTATTTGGCTATTTGATGTATTGTGGCAGATTTAAGACATTGTTGTATACAACTATGTAATATGGTTTCATGACAAAAATTTGTTCCTTTAATAAAGTGTATCTCTATAAATAATAGTAGAAAACCTTTAACCAAATGCCCATGAGAGATGTATCATTTAACATTTTACACATGTGTAAGTTGCAACTATTTCGAATCATGATCATGGGTATTTTTTATGGGTATTTTTAAATTAAATTAAACAAGATGGGTAAAGGTTATTGATCTCTAGGTGTTATGATAAATTGCATTAAATATATTCTCAGAGGTATTTTGATAAACTGCCTTAAATAATATAATAGAATAAGTTTTTTTTAATGAGTCTAGATTCCATTATCTCCATTATTTGTCATGATCCTTTTTGCTGCATTCACCTGCAATATTTAGTCATAAAGGACACCACTACTATTGCATAATGGTGTCCAATAGTAACGTATGGTGGTTACTCCGTTATGGTTAGTAGTGAGGCCGGGCTTGGCAAAGTTATAATTTGTTACCGAAAAAGGTGATGAAATAATGATAAAGAATAGGATTCGGATGAGGGCGGAGAGTACAACTACAAGGAGAAAGAGACAGGTTAAAAGGTAGTACTTGCACCAAGCGTTTTTGCGGAATATCACTTTTGAAGGAAAAGTTTACATAGAGCCAAGGCTCTAAATAATCAAGTTAGATCCTATCTCAAAAATTTCATTATAATAGTTTGTTTTAATGTTCAAATATCCTCAAATTGGTCATCTCAACGTCAAGATGCGTGGACATGAGAAAAAAAATAGATTTCACGTTTTGGAAATAGTGTATTTTGTAACATATATTTGGACCGTCAATTTTCAATATTTTCAAGTTTTCATAAATATGTCGATCTACACTATTTTTTAAGCTTTAATATTTATAAATAAATGTGAAAATATATTTGAAGGCTATCATAAATATTTTTAGTATTGAAACCATAGTTCCCAACACTATTTGGAGGTAGGCTCTAATTTGATTGATTAGAACATGGGCTTTATACAAACCGCACCCTTTTACCAAGCCTAAATTTGGCACATGAATAAAAATTAATTTCCTTTTCACAGGAGAGATGATTGTGGATGGGGATACAATTGAGTCTATGATTTTGAAACCAATGACTGTCGATCTCGATCGGCCTGATCTAGATGGGAAAAATCGTTATGAGATAGCATGGATCCTGTCATGATTCTCCCCTAAAACCACGCTTTATATATATATTTGAAAAAATTACAAAGAACTCTCAATACTACACTTTCTATGCAACTTACCCAATTTAATTTTTTCGCTCACTTTTTTCCTCAAAATATACTTTCTATGCAAATACCCCCAACCAAATAAAAAATAGAAAACACCGAAACTACCCTCCCTTACTTTTACCTTAGCAATACCTCTCTCTCCTCTATTCCACCAAAATAGGGACTCCAGCACTATGTAAATGTGGTCCGACAGTTGGGCCCCGACACTAGGTAAAGGGCGGTCTGGTAGTACGGCTCTGGTACTGAATAAAGTGTGGTCCAATAGTAGGGCTTTGGCCGTGTGTAAAGTACGATCCGGCAGTTACAAATGGCAGTCCGACAGTAGATGTTATTGGATTCCAGGCTCCGGCACTTTGTAAAGGGCGGTACGACAGTATTTAGTTTCGGTCCGGTAATTGTCTTAGGTGGTCCGACACTTCTATTTTTCGGCAATGTGATGGTGCGCTCCAGCAATGTGTTGTTGAGTCCAAAAGTCAACGTCAAATCTGGCCAAAATAATTTTTTTTACTGGAAAGGCATTTCCGTCTAAAAGAATGATCTTTTTCCCCTGGGGGTATTTGCATAGAAAGTTTGTTTTGGAGAAAAAAGTGAGATAAAAAATTAGGTTGGGGTAAGTTGTATAGAAAGTGTGGTATTGGGTTTTTTTTTTGTAATTTCCTCTATATTTTTGCCTTTTTTAAGTTTATATTTTGTTGTGTTTTTTAATATTTTAGGGATGAATGATCTCCCCCACTAATCCAAGTTTTTAAACACTGATTGAGCCCCGAAACCTAAAGATTATATGTTCGTGAAGGTACATGATCTTTTGTAGTAGCATCATAATGATTTGATGTACTACCAAACCAGTAATGAGTCTAATCTAGTCAATATCGGTTGGTTATTGATTGAATTAGTTAGACTGCATTTTTTAAATAAAAATTATACAAAGAGATCGTTTATTTTTAATACAAGGAGGTCACAAAAACTCTTGTCCATCAAATTTCAAATTTGATAATTGCGAGAGTGACATTGACTAAACTCAAAGTTTAAAAAATATCTCGAATTTACCTCAAACCATCTAATTTGACATCTAATGGTTATGAGTAATTGTGTCATCCTTGTAACAAAGATAAATAGTGTCATAGTATACAATCCCTTTTTAAAAATAAAAATTAAAAAACATAAAATATATTAAAAAAAAAGTGCCCAACATTGTTTAAAGGGTAAGTTTATATAGATCCTGAGCTCTAAACAATCTACCTCAAAGTTTTACTAAAAGAGGTTGTTTTGATGCCCAAATATACTCAAATTGATCATCTTAACATCAAGATACATGGACATGAGAAAAAATTGGATTTCAAATTTTGGAAATAGTGCATCTTATAACACATTTTAGGACTGTCAATTTTCAAGATTTTCAAGTATTCATAGATCTGCTCGATATATAGTATTTTTTAAGCTTTAAATTTTATAATTAAAAATAAAAATATATTTTAAGATTATCACAAAGATTTTCAATATTAAAACCATATTTCTCGATGTTGTTTGAAGGTGGGCTTTAATTTGATTGTTTAGAGCATCGGCTCTATACAAACCGCACCCTTGGTCCGACTAGTTACAAATGGCAAGTCTGATCTGCCAAACCCGTCAAAAGTAAAATAATAATTTTTTTTTTTTTTTTAAGTTCATGTGATTTGATTATCAAAAATTTTGAAGCTTGAAACACATATTAAATAACTGCAGTGCTATTTCAGTCTCATATACGAGTTGTTCGAGCTCGAAATATGATGGAGCTTAAATAAAAAGATAATTAAGAAAAAACAATATAATGGAGCTTAAACATTTGAAATATTTCTAAATTCGAAATGGTGGTGATGGAGATCATAAACCTGTGAAGTTTTGGATTCATAATTCATCTTCAAGATCTTGGAAAGTGGACATGCTAAAATAGGCACCGAGTAGAAAATGGTGTTTTTTCTCTCACACACGCATGCAAATAATGTTATTCTCGTAAAAAGATAGATAATGATGATGTTATTATTATTATTATTTTAAATAATAGTGTAATAATCATTAAGATCGGACCAAATCAGGTGCTTAGTCAGTGTCTTAACCGGTATGATCCAAAACAAAAATAAGATTTGATTAACAACGAACCAAATCAAGTATTTGAGTTTTGGCTCGACAAACTAGTCAGTTTTGTCTAATAGATTAACTACGTGAAATTGAACATCTTTACAGTATATTTTAAATTTATTTTTATTTTTTATTATTTTTTAGATCTAGTCTAATTGATTCGGCCTGAAGTAGAACCCATATTGAACCAAGCCCAAAACCTATTTTAAACTCTCTCTAAATTATTGCTCTTTCTCCCCTTCCCCCCTCTCGCTCTCTTCGCACTTTAACAAACAGATGGAACATCCCTTTTCTATTCTACTATTTTACCTACTTTCTCTCCCTTTGTCAACATTTGCTTAAATTTATCCTCTCTGCTTTTTTTTTTTTTTGGTCCTTTCCCATTCCAGCTTGCTTTTAATTATTTTGATGACCTTCAATATACCAAGTATATATACTAACCTACTATTTAAAAGAGAACTCGAGATATCTCACTTGTTTGGGCCCGACCCGGGTGAGGTAAAAAATTGTCAACAACGTGAGAGATTCGGGCTTATGATCTGACTGAGGGAATTACCCATGTGAAAGAGAAATAACAAAATGAGATTCACAGCCAACCCTTAATAATTCTGACAAGATTTATGTGATGATGATGAGAGATTCGGACCATCTTATTCAACTTGGAATCTCCTGGCTCCCCATTTTGGGAACTAGATCAGTACGTTCGCATCTCAGATGATCGCAATCCATATCGTTATTTTTTGAAGACCCGGTTTTTATGAGTGCCACGACTCATATGACGCGAGCTCCTCCCTTAAACACCCATTATTTGTATCGACCGATCTTGGATCCAATTTTGTAGTGATCCATGATCTACACTATGATGAACATGAATATAAAAAATTAAAATATAATAAAAAATTAAAATATTTTTATTATAATTTTTTTATTATAATTTTTTTCTATCCATGGGATAGGAATCTTTAGTTGTTGATGTCGATGTTAAATATGGATGTTATGTTTGTGGTTGTGCGGGCTGGTGAGTACCCGGACTCACAAAACACTTTTTTTTTTTTTTTAACGGTGTCGTATGTATAGATGTGCCAAAACTATTGCTCAACCTTGCCACTGTTGTGTACTGTTTGGCTCCCACCTGGGATTTTTCCACGTGTCTGAAAATCCAAAAACATTAGAAAACAAATTGCGTATTCCCTGGATCTCACGAATATGCTCATCAAAGCGGAAAAACAAAGGACAATATCCATGTTGCGAGAGAGCGAATACATGGGAATGGTATTATATGACACTCCAAATAAAGGATTGACGGTGATGGAGACAGAGGGGACGATAGCAATTGGTTTTATGCGTTGTCTGTTTATCAACAAAATCCATCTACAGAGTCGATGCCGATGAAACTTGTAGGGTGGTTGGAATATCGGCCGTAAAAAAAAAAAAAAAAAAATATTCACGTGCTGATCTTAAATAAGTTAGAACAATATGAGGCGTTTTTTTTTATACTTGAAAACTACAATAAACGTTATTTTTTTTCTGACCCCTCAATCCAAATTACCCCTCAATCCAAATATAGCATCTTCGGACCATCTTTTTTTTTCTCTTCATAACTTAAAGTTACAGCATGAGGAAGCCATCCTCTGACTTTTTTTTTTTTGTAAAAAAACTTAAAGTTGTGGTTCGATGATGGTATTTTCGGACCAAAACTTAAACTTTGAAAAAAATAAAAAAAAACGGTTTGAAAATGCCATCTTCGAACCGCAACTTAAGTTTTGACAAAGAAAACAGTCCAAGTCATCTTCATACCGAGGGATAATTTTGTAAAAAAAAAAAAAGGAGCTTGATTTTATTTTCGGGAATAAAATGAGCAACTTGTACCTTTCTTACTTATTTAAGGTCCATACTAATTAACTCAAACAAAATGATGGGAAAAAGTACAGGGTAAAATAGACCGGCGTGCTGTTAATAAGCCATTCATAAAAGGATCTTTTAGAAATAAAAGCATCTACAATGTTTCAAAAAGCGCTGTGCGGCAGCCAGGTGGCCGTAGGGTCCATACCTCCTAGCACCTAGGCAGGCGCCCAAAACTTGAGCGGCACAATAGAAATAAAAATATTTTAATTTTTATGAGTTTATCCATAGCTATATATTAAATACAACATTATAATTATATAACATCTAATCCATAATCCATATTTGATATTTCCATGAATGAGGAGAATTTTGATATTTCCATGAATGAGGAGAATTTTGATAGTTTATAATCACTATTTCGAACATTAAAATCATATTTCTCGACACCCATTTTGAAGGTGCGCTCAGCTTTTGATTGTTTACCTCGGCTCTATATAAACTTTTTCAGATATGCACCTAAAATCATGCTACTCCAAATTTTTAACTCATTTTGATACTCTCCTTATCTCTCATATCTACAATTTCTTTATTTATCTTTACTTGTCATATCCAACAATTTCTAATCTCCTTTTCCTCATGCTCATGTTTTTCAACTCCTTTCTTTCTTACTTTCTTCTTCATGACCCTACGAGTTATTTCATTTTAACCTTTATTTTTATTTCAAAACTTTATTTTGTCCACAATTTCCTTTTTTCGTCTTTGAGTTATAACTTAAAACTCCATTATTTTTAAGTATTAACTAAAAATAAAATCAACATTAAAAACACTAATAAAGAAATAATTTTGTATTCTTTATTCTAGGCAGTCATGAAAGCATTACAAATATACTTGCCTAAATCTTATTGGATCACAGGAGAGTTATGGCTGAAGTTAAAAAAATAAATAAAATTTGAGTGTAATACGTAAGGCCAGGGGGAGTGATTAATGGTGAAAAAAAGAGAGGAAAATTCAACAAGGTTTACAATGTGAAGCTAATAATGTTATTTGATATTTTTTAATGATTTATCTTGATGCTAATGCAAATCATTCTACAATAAATAGCATCATGCATGATGTTATAAAACAATTTTCTTTAATTACTCTGCGATTGTGCACAAGGAAACTTAAATCAATATTATATTCTAGCTTCTTTTTTTATTTTTTGGAATGCACTTGACTTGAGCTTTATTTTTTTTCATTTTTTATAATTTTCACTTTACTTAAAGAAGGGTGAGGTTTGCTATTGAAGTAAGGTGCACCTCAAAACTATGCCGAAAATGTAATTTTCTTGTGATGATATGAAAATTGATTGTGATTTCCTATTATGGAATTTAAAGTTTCAGAAATGGTGTTGATCAAGCAAATCTATAGACACTTGAAAATCTTGAAAATAGATGATCCAGATAGTATGTTAGAAGAATAACTATTTTTAAGATTATTATTTGTTTATTTATTTTAATTTTTTCATATCTACGAATCTTTGAGATCAATATGATCGATTTGAGGGTTTTATGGCATAAGAAAAACCTTCTCAGTATATTTTTTGGGTGCACCTTACTTGCACAATATAAGAGTGAACTTTCTATAAGTTTTTTTCCTTTAAATAATGATATAAATCAAGCTCATTTAGAGTATAAGAATTTCTACCTAGTAAAATGAAAGCCTGAGCTACCGTATTTAAGCTTTTGTAATTAGATTTATTTTTTTATTATTCAAGTGTTTAGTCAAGTCTTAACACGGGGTAACTCCTAATGTGAAAATATATGCCCTCCTCTCCTAGTCACACAATCTGAATGGAAGACTAGGATTGCTTCAATAATAATGGAGGGTCATCGCTTTTGGCGATTGGCATTTTGCTTTAATAAAAATATAATGACTCATTGTGATGGTCATAGCTTTTTTTTCTCTATCAAATCAAAAGGTTCCAAACTATTGTACATTTCATTTTTTATGAGTTAGAGAGATTGCATTTAAATCTTAATTTGACCATAAAGTGAATATAAAGGATTACAAACTTTAAGACACGAGACAAGTTTCCCAATATTTATACATTTTTAGTAAAATAATGAAATTTATAATGAAATACCATTATTTTTCTTGAAATCTAAAAATCTAGATTTTTTTAAAATTATAGTAATTTTTTGAAAATCGTTTTAATGCTGACTCTTGCTAATCCAGAAGATTCTTCAATCCAGATTGTCGATCTACCGATCTGACATGATTATTAGGTGGCCGATCAGAATCACTTATCCGCTTTTTTGAACCTTGAGTTAAATTATGATGAATAGTGTAAGCCTCCCATAAGCATTTAGTTTGGGGATGGAACCCTTCAATAAGGGTTAGAAATGCATATCCCCTTCCTTGGGATGGCAACAAAATGACCACTCGAATGGAGGTTTCGGGCATAAAGAATCCACTACCCTATAAAAAATGCCCTTCATGACTCTTTTAATGAAAAAAGAAAAATAAAATGTAAAGTTTTTCACCATTTACATTTGATAATCTCCATTTATTTAATATTAAGGTTCTCCGCGAGGGAGGGAGCGAACGAATAAAATGCTCCCGCGGTACCGCGAAAAGTGTTGACTACAAAATATCGTAGATTGTCGCGTTTCCTAAACCCTATTTTACTAAACCCTAGTTTTACGATCACCAGCAGAAATCGCAAAAATGAGGTACATCTCCATGTAATTATCATTTGGTATCTTCTCTTTCCATTTCATGGCCTGGAAAAACTTAGGGCAAGATGATAAATAGTTAGCAAATTCTTTAACTCGTTATTCCCATTGAATATTAGGGCAAAATGATCACAGAGATGGCAGATTCACTCTAATTCCTGGTGCAACATGACGGAGAACTTGTGCCAAATCCGTCCATGGCTGATAGAAGACTTTACGTCTTCAACTTTCAAGGGAAACGATCAAAATGGTGAGCATAATTCATTGATGACTGAACGGCAAAATCTTTTGAGTTCGTCTACAGTTGATAAAAAAACCACTTTCAATAGTTATGGAAAAATGATAAAAAACTGTTTCCAATAGGGAGGTTCCATTTAAAATTGTTAGGGTGAAATGATAAAAAACTGCCTTCAAACTCATACACACCGGGAAAAATATTCCCATTGTTTGAAATCATTTATAAAAACATATAGCTCTCATGTAACTGTTCCAGAAACTGCTAACCCTGTGAAGAAAGTATGCCAAATCCTCATGGCTTCTCCCAAAGTTGGCTTGGAACATACCCTAGATGAAAGTGGAGTTAGGGTTTCGCCAGATTTAGTCGAGGATATTTTAAAGAGATTCGAGAATGCGGGGATGCAGGCTTACCGGTTCTTTCAGTGGGTCGATAAGCAAATAAACTATTCTCACAGTGTTAAGTCCTACCATATAATGATTGGTTCTTTAGCAAAGATAAGGCAATACCAGCTCATGTGGGATTTGGTGAATGATATGAGGAGAAAAGATATACTGAATAACGAGACATTTTGCATTATGATCAGAAAATATGCAAGGGCACATAAGGTAGATGAAGCGGTTTACACCTTCAATGTCATGGATAAATTTGGGCTGACCCCAAATTTAACGGCATTTAACAGCCTACTGAGTGCCTTTTGTAAAGCGAAGAATGTGAGGAAAGCCCAAGAGATTTTCGATGACATGAAGGATAGGTTTGAGCCCAATTCCATAACCTACAGTATACTTCTTGAGGGTTGGGGGAAAGAACCCAATTTGCCAAAAGCCAGAGAAATATTCCTGGAAATGATTGATAAAAATTGTGAGCCTGATATTGTGACTTATGGGATCATGATTGATTCACTATGTAAGGCTGGTAGGGTCGAGGAGGCCACGGGTTATATGAAGGAAATGAGAAGTAGGGGTTGTATTCCTACTTCTTATATTTACAGTATTTTGATTCATACTTATGGTGTTGAAAGGAGCATAGGTGATGCTGTGGATTCATTCTTGGAGATGGAGAAAGATGGTATCAAAGCCGACGTGGCAGCCTATAATGCTTTAATTAGTGCCTTTTGTAGAGCCAAGAAATTCAAGAATGTTTATAGAGTTTTGGAGGAAATGGATAAGAAAAGTGTTGCTCCTAATTCTAGGACCTGTAATATAATTTTGAATGGATTAATAGGTAGTGGAGAAACTGATGAGGCATTCAGGATTTTTAAAAGTATGATCAAGCATTGTGAACCTGATTCAGACACATATACCATGATGATCAAGATGTTTTGTGAGATTGATAAGTTGGAGAAGGCTATGAAGGTTTGGAAATACATGGGATTGAAGCAGTTTGTGCCCAGTATGCATACCTTTTCTGTACTCATAAATGGGTTGTGTCGAAAGGGTGAATTGAACAAGGCTTGTATACTCTTGGAAGATATGATTGAAAAGGGGATCAGGCCTCCCGACTTGACTTTTAGGAGGGTGAGGCAGCTGCTTTTAAAGGAAGGACGAAAAGACGTTCTTGAGTTTCTTGTGGAAAAAATGAATGTATTGATCAAGGAACCTTTAAATGACTGAAAGGCATCATACTATCGTCCAAAATGAGCATTATTTTAGTGGTGTATTCCTGTGTTAGTTTGCTATGATCATGGTTTGCAAACAATTTATGGCCTCCATTTGATGATGTTGAAACTTTTAGATGCTTGCTCCACCTATGTATGGTACTTCCGATCTCATATACCTTTCCTCATAAATAACTACTTTAATAGAATAATACTGGTATTTTCATCTCATATGCTTTTTTTTTGCCTATTAGAAAGATCTATTTCTATGGAATGCATTGAGTCGCTGACCTCGTTGACATGGAATTTTTGGACTACCATGATGCTGGAATTAGACATTGATCAGTATCTACTGCAGAGTAATTTATAACCAAGATGCAGGTTAGTACTTTCGGTCCTGATAAGGGATGTACATCTATCTGCGTGGGTGTTTGTTTCCTTCTCAGTGGCATGTCCATCTCCTATGTTCTTAGAAAATCTTATACGTCCACTGCAAATATTCTTCTTGCATGGTTTTAAAAAGAGGTGCTTATGTATGCGACATGTTGCTCTCAGTCTGCATTCATTTTGTGCTTATTCTTTTCTTTGTGGTTATTTATTTGGCACCTATGGTGACTGATTGATTTTTTTTTTTTGGAATAACTTATGACTGACTGATTGAATATTGTGGTGTAAATATCCAATTTCTATTGTTCTATTCATGTTGCAATATCAAATGTCCCTTTTTTGAAATCTTTGGAAGTTATTTGGGTACATGAGGGAGCTGATTTAAATTACTTTAATGATGAAGGTAGATTGGATATGTGGCATGTTCAAGCTCTTAAATTCATTTCATGTTTCTTCATGTTCAACTTAGGATCTGCTTGCAAAGCATTTCATTTACCTTCTTCCTTCTAGCAGTAAAAACTGCCTACTTCTTTGCTACTAGAGTTGAAGCAAAACTATACCAAAGTACCAAGGGTGAACAACATCCCCCCTCTTCTATTTGTGAATTAGGGGATGGAGAATCACGAAATGAGTCACACTAGTCCATGATCAAAAGCTGCCCCTCACACCCAAACCAATTCACTTACCATGGAGAAGGGAATCACCCATTGTCGCCCACATATAAGCACTCAACTAGGCTGCCATTTCTTCATTCTTTGTGCCAGCATTTTCTTAGTGAATCAGATAGAGGACTTCCCTTCTAACCTACAAAAAGGGGAAGAAGTTCAAAGATTCTCAGAAGTAGGAAAGTATACCATGCATACAACACTTGGGATAAATTGCATGGAGAGGAAAGAGAAACTGACAAATGCTTCCCTGGGTTGAGAGAAAGAAGAGCAAAAAATATTTGAACCCAGATCAAACGAATAACTCAATGCCGTTCCTGTTGATAGGGATTCAGAAATTCCTTTTCATTGACAAAGAAAGAGGCTACTTCTCTTAAAATCCCCCCACCCATGGAAGAACAAAAGAAAGAACCCATGGAGACTAAAGGATTGTCATAAGTAATCCCCGCTGAGAAACCAAAGAAGCATCCAAGACTCACCTTTATTGTTTTTTGCCTCCCGAAAGGATCCACTTTCTTCACTTTGTGAATGCCTTCTTAGAGATGGGTTGTCGACAAATCCAAGTGGCGCAACTAGGAATGAATACCCACGGAGTATGTGCTTATCATTGAAATAAAATCACGATACTGATAATTGTGTTGCTTTTGGCATACAAATTGATTGGTATGTAAATCAATTGAAAATTTCTTTTGATGAAGGGGTGGCAACGGGTCAAGTCGAAAACATTTATGGGACCCGGACCCAAAGTTATCAGACCTTGACCTGACCGGAACTGGAACCGATTGGACCCGACCCAAAATAAAATATGTATGTTTATATTATATTAAATATATACATGTATTATTTAAATATTATAACTAAAAATATATAGCTATATTTATTTATATATTATTAAAATGTTATATATTGAATATTATTCAAATAATAACACTATTCAGGTCGGGTCCACACGAACCTGGACCTAGACCTGAATAATGTTTGGGTCCAATTTTTGGACCCTTACCCGGACCCCTGTTGGGTCAGGTTGTCGGATCCCAGGTCAAGTCGGGTCCATTGCCATCCCTATTAATGATCCTAAGGGTTAAACCTCGTACTCCAATTGAATTATGGAACAATGCCATCAAATAAAAAGCAAGTAGCAGCCATTCTACCAGGGGTAACTACCAATGAAAAGCCTATATATCGTGGGGTAGTTAATGTTTTGGAGAGGTCAAACTCAAAATTTAACATCGATATGCTTAGCCCCCATTATGATCTCCTTGATTATGGCCACACTATTTGGATTTTTTCGAGGGTCCTAATTCCAAAGCGTAATACGAGCTCCATGGACTTATATGATTTGTTTTCAATTGTCGCTTGTCTAAGGCCCTCAATATCTTAGCAGGGACCAAGGAAATGTACCCGGCTGTCTTTATTTTCCTCCTCAAAAGGCCAATAAGTACTAAGAAGTTGAGAAGAAACCACTAGCAATCCCATGGAATGCTATCGTGCCCAAATCGCTGCTATCAATGCTGGGGGTGCTCAATTGTCCCATCAATCCTTCAAAACTGAGCATCTTTGAACAAGGAATTGTTTTTTGCCGGCATAGATGATATCCGTAAGTTCTGTAAATTTGCTCGGGTCCCTAAACTTATTATCAATGGAGGTTCCATATGTATGACTATGTATTCCTCACACAACCCAACGATACCTCAAAATTCTTAAAGGCCTTGGACCTGAGCCAAAGTAGAATGAAACGGCAAACCATATGTAAGCAAAAGGGGAGAACAGCAACTGTCTATTCAGAGGAGTTGGCTTAAAAAACAATGATGAAAAATTTGGATTATTGGTTGCCAAGGCAAATGTTAAAACAATCAAGGACAATCCTTTCAGTGAAAATGACATTGAGACCGCTGAAATCATGGCCCTTGAAAACTCGATATTAGAATTGAACATTGATATGTTTTGTGCCCATGATAAGCTACTCGATGAGGATCCAGCAGTCTTGATTTCCTAATAGTGTCAGCCATCAACTGAGTGCTGATATCCCATCATGTTCCTGCAATATCCAAAGAAAAGCTGGGGCAGCTACTGCCTGATGCCTATGCCTTCCCTCTCTTTCCTTTATAGCAAGAAAAGGGGCATCCTTTGAGAAAATGAGAGAACAAAGGGCTTCTTTTTTATCTAATGAATGCAGATGATATTTATGTTGCTGTTGCTTGTGTTGAGAGAGCACCTAATCCTTGTCAAATTGTACAGCTAACGCTTGTTGAAGGAGCATTGAGTAGGGAAAAGCAAGTTTATGTCCCCTAGACAGCCAAGTCCTTTCTGGCCATTGATATTCCAAACGTCCACCAAACCAATCTTGCGCACCGGTGGACCGGCTGCTTCAGACATTGGACCAGCTGTTCACCGGTCTAATGCCGAATTGATCAGTCAAAATGATGACTAAAAAATACCAAAAACTACTAAGGAACTTATAGAGAGTCTGAACCTCGGGAAATAGAAGCTTGATAATCTTTCATCTCTTTTAAGAAAACATTTTCTCCATCCTTCCAATTACATGAGCTCTCAGAATAATCATGAACCTTAGGTATCAATGCGTAATAAAATAGAGGAAATTGAAAAGTTCAATGTAACTGAGAGAAAATAATTAGATTCACAGAAGTAAACATGAAAATAGAACATTATTTCATTAATGAAAAAGGGGGTAAAAGAGAAACACAAGAAAAAATACAAGATCACAAGGCTTAGAAAATGGAGATTTCAAATGAAAGCAAACAAAAAGAATTCGATTCAGTAATTTTGAAATGAACATAATAGCATAAAATCATTTTTAAAAAAGGGAGAAAAGTCCAAGAAATAAAGAATAAAATGAAGAAAATTAAATGAAAGTCTAAGATAATGACCTATGAGAACTGGACTTTGAATTTATTTAACGTGAGCAAGTTCTTGAAAATCCACAACCACATTAGAGAAAAGTTCATTGCTCCAAAAGAAAAGCTCTGCTATGTTATCTTTTGGTTGTGCATTGGAAAAGGTTTTCTTTTAGAGACTTCACTTCAATGGTGAACTTCAATGGCTAACTATGACAAAGTCCAACATGAAAAGTTTCAGAGGTGGAGTCCATGCTCTCGGAGTTGTTTTCTTTGTCAAAATCTGCTAATGCACACAAGGTTTTTTGAAGAATTCATCACACCAAAAGAAAAGCTTTGCTGTAATCTTTTTTTGTTTTGCATCGGAAAAGGTTTTCTTTCGGAGATTTCAAATTCATGGTGAACTTCAATGTCTATGGCAAACTCCAACGTGAAAATTTCAGAGGTGGAGCATTTTGCTTTTGCAAAGCCCTTTAAAGTGAGTGCTGTGATGTTCCAAGCTCCAATTTGATGTGCAGCATAGGCTACACATCAAAGCACTCACTACTATGGCAAGTAGCGATTTGATGTTCCGCTTAGGTTACACATCCAATCGCCCTGCGGCCGGGGCAAAGCATCTATGCTCTTGGAGTTGTTTTCTTTGTCAAAATCTGCTATTGCATACCGGTTTTTTGAAGTTGTGGGACTCTGTGAGAGAGAGAGAGAGAGAGAGAGAGAGAGAGAGAGAGAGAGAGAGTAGGAGGTAGGGTAGGTAG
>NW_006499728.1:1558189-1588547 GCF_000471905.2 Amborella trichopoda | reverse complement strand
TCTCTCTCTCTCTCTCTCTCTCTCTCTCTCTCTCTCTCTCTCTATCTCAATACTCTACAATTGACTGTGATCTCTCTCTCTCTCTCTACTCTGCAACTATCTGTAATGCAATCTCTAATTCGCTCTCTCTCTCTCTCCCCTGCAACTGTCTGTAATGCAGTTCCTAATTTTCTCTATCTCAATACACTGCAACTGACTGTATTGCAGTCTCTGAATTTGCTCTCTCTCTCTCTCTACTCTGAAACTTACTGTAATGCAATCTCTGAATTTGCTCTCTCTCTGATCTGCAACTGACTGTAATGCAGTATCTGAATTTGCTCTCTCTTTCTCTCTCTCTCCCCTGAAACTGTAATGCCTGTGCATCTACACTATAACTGAAATTTAGGGAATTTGGACTTGGGGCAGTGGCAACAACAACGTGTTCAAGGCTTGATTGGGGGGCCCGTTTTATAGTGAGAGAAAAAGATATGGATCCCATGATGATAATAAATGAAGGCCATACCCTTCCTTGTCTTTGTTCACACTTCTGCCACTTTCTTATCCATGTATGGCTTAGTCTCCATCACCCCAATCTCATGTTTATAATATATTTTTGGCTTTTTATGATCTTCACAATATTATTCATTGCTTTTTTTTGCCTTTTATAATCTCTCATAATATCATTAATTAATTTTTGTGTTTGTAAGGACCAAGCAGGAGATCTTATTCTTGAGCAAGTGGCATGCGAGGGGGAAAGTCAACTGAAAATTAATAACTTCTGAAGCATACTGATATGTTTTTGAGGGGATCCCCTTGTATTTTTCGGTGAGAGGAAGGAACTTGGAGTTCTTTGACATTGTTTATTTGAATTCTCTCTCTTTCTCTAACATACACACACAGACTCGTGATATGTTACTCTGCATGCTTTCGCTTTTTTTTTACTGGAGTATAAACTTTCAGACGGGTCTCTCTCTCTCTCTCTCTCTCTTTGATGAAAGAACTTTAAAACAAGTCTCGTTCTCTCTCTCAATTTTTACTGAGTATGAACTTTCAAACAGGTCTCGCTCTCTCAATTTTATGGAAACTATGAACTTTCAGACAGAGAGGTCTCTCTCAATTGTTTGGCGTGAAATCTCTCTCTCACAGACACATACACACACGTTTTGCATTGCATGAAATCATTATCTCTCTCTCTCACTTGTTTGGCATGAAATCATGGAGGGTTTATGGTGTGTGCTGGGACACTTTGGCTGCCATTTATTGAAGTAGTTGAGCGTATCTGATATCACAGGCTGGACTTTCCTGTATTGTATTGTATTGTATTGTATTTGTAGGCTATAAATAGGTGCTTCACTTTATGCACATGACGTTTTTCCAGCTCCTATCTGCAACTGAGTGCATCGGATTCTCCACGGTACGGTATAAATCTGAATCTCTGAAAACGAAAACCCAAGAAAATAACAATCCTGGTCCTCCCAAACAATGGCCAATTCATGGTCCTATGGAAACACTTGCCCTCGTGTGGTCAGTGGCGCATGATAAAATGCTCATTGTAGACCATGGTGGGCCACATATGCAATTCCTGTAAAGGGTGAGGTTTACTCTCCTTAATTTTGCTCAGAGATAAAAATGGGTAGTTCTAAGAGTCTCATTAATAGACAGTTTCCAAAAAAAAAATTCTCGGGCTTAAATGATCACCTGCCTCATCGGTGAAGGAGATTTAAGCGACATGATATTGGGCATGGTAATGGGTAGGAATGGAAACCTTAAGTGTCCATTATGACTTAAACAATCACACTTTTTTCCTTCTTCGATAGAGATATAGATGAAAAGGTAGATTTTCGCAATTCGGTAGACATAAATGAAGAGGTAGATTTTTTGCGAGGCATAGATGAAGACGTAGATTTTCTAGCGAGGAATGACTTTGTGAGGGCTGTACTGCTTGTGGGGAAGATTCAAACTCACTTCTCACTTTTGTTTTCTTCTTTCTTTCTTTTTTGTTTTTTAATTTTGCTAAAAAATAAGAGGCACATTTGACCACCAAGAAAGTCAAAATAACCATATATGACTATAATTTTGCCAGAAAATAACCATAATTTTCAGAGATGCACATTTAACCACAGAAAATAAGCACACTTTGGTCAAATTTCGCATAATTGTGCAAGCCACGCACATTTGGATCAAATATCTACGTAATGGATCATGGCTTCAATGCTCACCTCTCCATTTTGATAAAAAACTATCTTTTCTTTATATGTTAAACTGTGAAAATAAAGGGCTGGAGCCGGTGCACCCACCGCAACTCTCACCAAAACTGGAAAAGCAATTTAATTTCAAACCAAACATAGCTATAGAGAACTCCAAACGCAATGAATTAATTACCCACGAAAAAGTTGCAATAATTTTTTAGGATACGTTTCAAGTCAAAAAAAAGGGTTTGAAAACCCAAGGCAGTGACATGTGATGTCCTCTTTCTCACGCATTCTGATGAAGATAACACAAAGTACAATGGGGCATCTAAATTAATTTTTCAAAATAACACAAAGTGAAGATACATGGGAAACATACATAAAGTGATAAATCAAACCCAAATAATGTACATTTAGTAGAACCTTTTAAATCAAAATCAAATTCCAAATAAAATACTTTGAGAGAAAATAACAGAAAAAACAACCTAAATTAGTCTCTAAAAATTACGGTTGACAATGTTGCTATAACTTTTATAGATCAGGATCTTGGAAACATTTTAAACAAATTTGGTGAACCATTTGAGTGAGAAACCGACAGGTCTGTAAATCGACTCCTGTAATCCAACAATTTATGATGATAAGTATTTTCCAGGGATTCAAAAGGATCATTTCGATTTCAAAAGATTGGGAAAATCGAAGGAGAAATCAATAAAAAGGCAAATTGGGTTTCCACAATATAATAAATAAATACAATTGCAGTCTTGAGATTTCATAGCCTTCAATACGCAATGAAAGATTTCGTTTTGGAAAAAGTTTATATAAGGTTGTAACCTTAAAATGTAGAATTAAAGATGTACATAAAAAATCCATTAGAAAATGATGTAGTTGGCATACGCTGCATCCTTAGCTATAGAAGTAAGGTGCACCTTCAAATTTTATCATGGTATATAATTTTGATTTAAAATGTTTTTAGAATTATCTCAAAATCTATTTTTATATCTAATTATAAAATTTTAAATTTGAAAAATAGTTAAAATCAAGTAGATCTATAAAGATATGAAAATCTTGAAAATGAACAGTCTAGATAATATGTTGTAAAATACACTATTTCTGAGACTTAAAATCTCTTTATTTTTCATGGACATACATCTCGATGTCTAGATGATCAATCAAAAGGTTTTTAACATTAAAACTACCTTTTCCAATGGATTTTTGAAATGCATCCGTAGTTCTACATTATAAAGTTACATCCTTATATAAACTTTTTCCATTAGAAAATGTTGTTTTAATGTTGAAAAACGACTAATTGATCATCACTAACATCGAGATGTATGAATATGAAAAAAAAAACATAGAATCCAAAAAACCGTGCATCTTGCAACACTTTATCTACACCATCCATTTTCTAGCTTTTTATTTAACTATTTTTTAAATTTAAAATTTAATAATTAGATATAAAAATAAAATTTGAGATTATCTTAAAAAAAATTTTGCACCAAAATTACAAGTCGGTACACCTCCAACACATTTGCTAGCCTGAACAAAGTAAGTGAAGTATTCGGAACTAGACAACTACCAAAAGACATTGTGTTTCGCATAACAAAACAAGTCCCTACTGTACTGTACATCTACCAAAAGGCCTTATGTTTCGCAAAACAAAACAAGTCCCTACTGTACTGACTGCCTCAATGCCGCATTGCACATCGAGATTCGCGTTCACTCTCTATACCGATTGCAACCTTACAGAAACCACACCCTTTCTTTCTTTCTTTCTTTCTTTTTTTTTTTTTAGGAGTTGCTCTAATTAACTTATTTTTTAACATGAAGTACCATAAAAATCAATGGTTTGCCTATCGGAATTGCAAAGTGAATTCGAAACCTTCATATATCTTTTACCCAAGGGAGTGTTGCGGGTCAATGCATCACTTTCAAGTTAAGTACAAGAAATATTATGCACATATTTACGATTTGCTCATATAGCACTGGTGGTGAATCTTGTTCCCACCATAAATTCATTGTTCCGATAAATATATTAAGAACAAAAACTAATATTATTTGTCATGCGATTTCATGTTTTTTAGCCAGAAGATTTCACACTCCCGAGAGAGTGCACGGCTCATTTATTTCAATAGTGCATTGCCCTACAAGTTTCAATGAAAATCATAGCTCAAACTTGAATGAAAACCGTCCAATTTTGAAGGTTGAGATCGAAATGCTAAGAAACTTAAAAGTTCCCTAAATTCAAATTTTCGATCAGAAAAATTTAGGAGGTCTCCAAAATTTAAGATCAAAAGAACTTTCCCAAAATTTGAGAAGTCGAAAGAGAGATCAAACAACTAAACTTATACACAACTAATATTCTACAGAATATTATGTCTAATATAATATAACTACCAAACAGATAGCAGAACTAAATACTAGGATAATAAATGAAATTTAAAATAAACTACTAGCAAAAGTAACTACCAGCTAAAAAGGTCCTTGGTGATTGTATCAATGAAAGCTCAATTAAATCCAAACGCAACCACCTCTCTCTCTCACACACAATTAAATCCAAAAAGCAACCCCCCACCCTCTCACTCTCTCTCTCTCTCTCTCTAGCTATCTATCCCTCAAAAAGAGGGGAAAAAAAAAACAGAAGAAAAAGGAGCTAGATGTGACAACCTGAACCAAAGCCTAACAAGACAACTATATTTGGCATCTTACCCCTCAAAATCCTTCAAGAGATACTAAGATCACCATCCTTGAACAAGGGCCATGAAACCCTCTCTCTAAAATTCAAATCCATACTGCAAGAGATGGCCCTCATTTTCATTTTCGTCCTACTAAACCTCCACCTCCTCAACAATAAGGCCACTGGTGACCTTGGCTTCGACTCCAATGTCTCTGGCCTAACCCAGAGTCTTTTTAGACTTGTGAGCTCCTGTCCTAGGCTTCTGTCGAGTCTGAGAACCAACTCTGGGTGGCTTACACTGAAAGGACCGATTGAGAGGAATGCGCTGACCATTATCAAGAGCCAAAACAGGGAACCCAACAGCAGGGATTCTGTACATAGAAAAAAAAAAAGAACCAAAAACAACAGAGGTGAACAAAGTAGTTGGAGTGAAATAGGCAGAGAAGGCAATCATGGAGATCTATATCATACAATTGTTGATCATGACACGCTTACACTGGCTTGAGAGAGAGAGAGAGACACATAAAAGTACAAACACTGAGATACATCAAAACTTGTGTCAGTCTGTGTGTATCCGAGTGTATGGGAGAGAGACAGAGAGATACCAATCCATTTAAGAATTTACAAAAACCTTTTAGAGACACCAATCCAATTAACAATTTGTAAAAACCTTAGGGGATATAGATCACACAGCAACTAGCCTGAGGTTGGTTGGGTAAGGGGGGGAGAGAGAGAAAGAGAGATGTCCGTCTGCAAACAGGACTAAGTCAAGCAATGAGATTGAGGAATCAGGCATTTTAGTGAGAGAAGCCCAAAAAGAGAAATGGGGTCTTGTCATAGTAAACTGGTACATATTCCAAAGAAGCTTACCCAACGGGAGCACGGCAGACTCCTGTTTGGCTCTGACAAGGCCTGCAGCAACCTCATTGTTTCGCTTCTGTATGTGGAGACGCAAAGCATTGTTCTCTGCGTAGCAGAAACCAAGCAAGTTCTGCAGTCTCCTACATTCAGCTTCTAAATACTTGCTCTTAATCTCCAGGTCTTTTACAAATTCTTTCCTCCTTTCTCTTGACCTCAAGGCTGAATCTCTGTTTCTGATTTGCCTGCAAATTGCATAGCAGAACGCTAAAAAACCTTGAAACTCACACCAAAATGCTTCCACCCCCAAAAAAAAGTTCTACCAAGCACTGGTACTCTCTCTCTCGTGCGTCAAGAACAAAAATCTCTCTTTGATGGATGAAGAACAAAGGACCAATACATGTGTTTAGCACACAAATGGAGAACAGTACCGATGGGTTAGAAGTCCTTTGAGATTGACAATAAAGGTCAATTGGGATATACATGGTACTATAGAAGATAGTACCCCATCAAACCCGCTCATTTTTTGATAAGATATAGTTCTTCACCCTTACTAGCTTCGTTTACTCTGGTGTAGGATTGGCTTAGAACCTAGTAATGATAAAGTAAGAAAGTAAGATCACGGCCATTTATAGCAAGAGGTTGGTATGGAAAGTGGTGTTCCCATGATGAGAGGGAATAACATGACAGGTGCACAACTGCACTGAAGCAAAAAAGACAAAGGTGCAGCGTTATCAAGATTGGACCAGCCACTGAACGGAGGGGTTTGGTCCAATCAAACCAGTCCAAACTGTAATCAAACCGCTTGGATAGGATTCTGGATAAAAGGTAAATATTAGACAAAATAATTTTAAAATATAAAATGCATTAAAAAAATTCTCCCAACTTCATTTAACTGGTCGCATGGTTTAAAATCAGCTAGTCCATCCAACTAAATATTTATTCTGACCAAATTTCAACCAAACCCAATTTTTGCTTTGAACTAAACAAGCCAAGGCAAAGAGCGGTGGTCCGACTAGTGGGACCACCACCTAGGTCTAGTCTTGGTGCACTTTTAGGATATATCTACAACCTAAAAAATGATATAAGAGCCAAAGACCAGTGATGCACTCCCAGTAAAATCTCATGACAAAATAGTTAAGAATTAATAAGTGAAGAAGTCAAGAAGGTGATCCTAATTTTTCGTAACATGAGCATCAAGCAAGTTAAAAGTGATATATAGATGTTTAAAAGACAAACAGATTGGTAACTAGATAGCGGAGGTTGGACTGTTCATCACCCACCTATAAATTCGAAGTCATGCAGGCTTGAGAACCAAATGGGTGGCACATAAAGGCATATTTTGTTCAAGCACCACAAAACTATGGTTCATAGTGCCTGCAGATTATTATTATCATTGAATCTCTCTGGTTTAGGATAGTAGAAAGGAAGTATGGGCACAATATAAATGGATGGGGATTAAAAATGAAAGTACAAATAATAGATTATCTGATTGTGTAAAGGCATTCGCTCTTGAATAACCAAAGGATGTGTATGCAATGCTCCAGCGAAAGTAAATCGTATACTGGATTCCTAGGGCAAAACACCCTACTTAGGAATATCTCTTGATCTAAAATTTTGAGTTCCACTTTAGAATCATTAGAGACTCGAACCAAAAAAAAAAACAACTCTATAAAAACAAAAAAAGAAACGATAAATAACGTTTCAAAAAACAATAATTCTCGAACACCTAGATCTAACTGTCAAAAAAATGGACAGTCTAACCTTCAGAATTTTATGTTGCTCGGTTGGGTGGTTACATCCACAAATTGTGGGGACCAAAAATTCCACCAAGCTAGGATTTTACTAGGAGAAAATGTACAATTTTCTCAAACAGGATAATATAATTTTATCTGATAACAAATAATGAGTAAGCTAGATTTTTGGATCAGGTAAGGGGTACAGTTATCTTCTAATGGGAGCACATGTTGTAACAAGTAGGTCACAAGATTCCCTTTCCAGTTGCAACTTATGAATTGGCGGCTGCTTGGTCCAAGGATGCTATACAATGATACGCTTACAAATTTTCAGGGTATTCGGTCGGCTAGGAAACACTTCATAGGACAATGAAAAGTCAGCTTAAGATCAGTCTGCTAACCCAATCAAGCACGAAAGAATTTTCGATGCAAACAATATCAATTAGAGAAAGAGAAAGATCCACAGGCCTCAAAGACCACCCGCATAACCTGGGCAATGCATTGAAAGCAATGATGACATGGAAGGCGAACAACATAGGGGCAAGCATGTGAGAAAAGAGACAATGATTTAATGAATACTGCATGATGTTACTCACTTCGGAAAACATTAAGCCAGTATGGGGACTTTGAGCATGCATTTAATGCAAGCGGATATAAACGTCAAATGAACAAATGCCTTTTTGTTTGCATAGGCAAAACAGATAGAGAGGAGTGTGTCAGACTGGATCACACGAAGGTCGCAACCACAAGGGCTCTTTTCTCCATTGGCCAGGGCGCTGGAATCAAAAAAAGCAATGGAGTATGGCTTAATCAGAGATAACTAAGAACACGCAAGGCCTTTGTGAGCCTGAAAACATGCAAAACTCCACAATGGCTGAGCAAAAGCAGTCTCAAATGTTTCCTTTGTTTTCTCGAGTGCCCCGATAGTTGAAGGTAAATCATTCAACATTCAAAGATGGTACAATGGAGTGTGGCTACACAAGGCTTTTGTGAGCCTGCAAACAAGCAAAACTCCACAACGGCTGAGCAAAAGCAGTCTCAAAGGTCTCCTTTGTTTCCTCAAATGCCCCAATAGTTGAATGTAAATCACTCAAATTCTAAGATGGTACTTTGATGAGCAGAGCACTGCCTTATTGATATCAGATAGAAAAAATTCAAGGCACGTTAAATGTACCCATTCAAACAGAAAATATCTACTTCCGAACATCACACAACTGTCAGTAGTGTTATCATAACCAGAGAGGCCACCAAACCTAAGGGATCCAGTCAAGTCATTAAAAAAAAAAAAAAATTGAGAAAATTTGATAGCCGGTTAACAGTTTGAATAGGACTTAAATACAAAATAAAAATAATATTAAAAAATGTAAATATATTTGATTTTGTCTCCCAAATTTCTAGTGCAGCAAGTCCAAACCCACCTTTGGAAGATTGGTTTTGACTGATTTTCAACTGAACAAGGTTTTTTTTACTTTGGACAGTATGACCAAGGCACCAGTTGGCAATTGGACCAATTTGTCCAGTCAAGTCTAATATGGATTATATACTGTCTAATATGGATTATTTACTGAATGTACTCAACATTTTTTGACAATTAAATACTCTTGATTTGTAACACAAAATTTTAGGCAAGAGCATTTTTTATCATTAAGAGGGTTAAAATGGATATTTCTATAAGAAAATAGTTTTGTTCTATTAGTGATTAAAAAACAATTGATGTTGTATGGGGTGATGTCAAACAACATGTTAGTGATGTCATCATTCACTATAGTTTTTTGAAAATATCATTATCCCCTATAGTTAATAAATATCTTTTTTACTATTAGGAATTTATATGTTACCATTGACTAATTACTTAAAATACCCCTAGACAAAAGCTACCACATTATAGGACAAGGGTATCAAGAGGGGGGGGGGTGGTTTCGTCGATTCTATTGTACCAACCAGTGTTTTAAAATCGATGAGTTGCAACGGATTCGCCCGAGTCGACACAAGAATGGATGACCCCATAGTGAATTGTCACCATGCGCTGCACGTGTGAATAAATCTCGCGTCACAAGATTGACTGTGGCAAACATCATTGTGCACCGCGCATGTGAATAAATCTCACGTGCACCGCACGTGGTTCTCGTCTCAAGTTAATTTTCAAGAGCACTGATGTTCCAATTGTTTATATAACCATTGTTTGTCCCACCTCTTTTCAATGTGGGACAATTCTCAATGCCCAACTTTGAGATCTTAAATCAATATATTGATTTATTGTAGTATAACTTGCAAAACGTGGTGTCGTCGGGGAGTTGGTTATCACGTTGGATAGTATATAGGAAGTTTCAAGTTCGAACCTCCGCGGTATTAACAATTTTTCTTTTGTCAAATGTCAAAAAAAATAGTTTCATGTCATAAGAAAATAGTTTTTCTTTTGTCAAATAATGTCACAAAAAAAATGTGTTTTACTTTTGTGTTTTACTTGTCTTAAATAATGTGATAAAAAATAATATAGAGAAAAAAAATAATGTCATAGAAAAAATAAACGGGAAGAAAATAATGTCATAAAAAAAAAAACATTTTATTTTTATCTTCCAAAAAAAAATAAAAGGCAAAAAATTATATCATAAAAAAATAAAAAGAAAAAAAATAATATAAAATAATAAAATAATGTCATAAAAAAAAAGGGAAAAAAAGTATTTTATTTTTATCTTCCAAAAAAAAAAAGATAGGAAAAAAAAATATCATCAAAAAAATAAAAGGAAAAAATTAAAATAAAAGATAATACAACATGCATGTCAAAAAACAATTTATCTTCTAAAAAAATAAAATGAAAAAAATAATGTCATAAAAAATAAAATAAAAAATAATACAATAATTCGAGATTTTAGTGGCTATTTTTTTCATCAATTTAATCCATTCTTTATTATAGTCCATATATGATTATATATTTTATCCATGATTCTATGATTTTTCTTTTATGTAATGCAAATTTAATGGTTACCATAAGTTCAAACATGGAAATAACATCTCAATATTCGTAAATTGATGAAAAAAAAATGAAATAATAAAATAGTACCCTATTTCTTAATGGATTCCTAAAAATACAACATTTATAATGAATTGTAATTATTTTTTTGGATTTTTTTTAAAGCTTAATTGGACCGATTCGGCCAATTCTCGATCCAGATCATTGATTCACCGATCCGGATGGGCTTTTGGAGAGACCATCGCATATAAGAATCTACTTATGATCTCTATCATTTCTCCTGATATCCAAAATGAAATAAACTTAGAGTCAATAAATCAAGACAATACAACCAGAATCAGAAATTAAAGTCAAGTTCTCAGATTTACGGGACGTCAATCACTATCTTCACCTTGAAAGGTTTTCAACATTTTTAGGGAAAAAAACAAATTATAGATTTTACCGAGTTACTTCCAACTAGAACCAATTTTCATTACCCTCTTTGTACTCTTGGGTCGTAACATAAAGCAAGAAAAAAATTGTAAATCGTACAGGATTAATCTCTCTGTCTCTCTCTCTCTCTCAAAAAAAAAAAAAAAAGAGAGGCAAGTTGGCCTTACCTCTTTCTCTTCTTGCTCAAGTGATCTTCATCTCCCTCCTTTTCCTCTTCTTTCTCCTCCGCTACATTGCTCTCATCTTCAACAATAACCGGCGATTCGACAAGGCCACCAGATTCAGGTGAAGGTTCCACTTGTTTATCTGCTTCTCCGGCAAAAATATCAACAGATTGAGAAGAAACACCAGAAACCGGTGAAGATTCAGAGCTCTTCTCCGAGTTTTCAGGGAATATGTCAGAGAAAAAAATCTCAGAGAAACCTTCATCATCCTGTAACTGCTCGTCCTCCACTAGAAGGGCCTTCTCCATCTCTCTGATCTTCAAGTCTAAGTTTTCTTCCATAATCGTGATATTCGGTTCTACTGTTTCTTCCACAGTCATGATCTGCTCCATTCCATTAATCGTAGTTTCTTCATTCTCTGTTAAGGTTTTAGAATGTGAGTGCAAAGAATCAAAATATTCCAGCGTTTCCGAAGGTGAATAAAAAGAACTCGCATTCTTCGTTAGGGTTTCCGGAGTTGATGGATGATAAACCAACGGCTCTGAGAAGATATCCAAGTCCAGTGTGATATCTGGTATATCATCAAGCGTGAAATCCCAATTGTCTTCTCTAAAACTTTCTTCTACCAATTCAGCCATGAAAAACAACAAATTCGGGAGAAAAAAAATATTACTGAGAGAAAACAGGAGGGAATTGAGAAGGATTTCCAAATAAAGGAAGCAAGGACATGGAAAATACCGAATTTTCCTAAAAAAATATAATGAAATGGGGATTTAAACGAATTTACAGATAAAAGGGAGAATAATTTACAGGAAAGTTTTGAAGCGATGATTAAGTTTACAAACATGACAGAGAGGGGTTAAAAGTTCGGGTTTTCTTAGTCCCCAAGGAATCCCTCTCTCTCTAGATGGCAAAATCTCTGACGCTAATTGAATTTTGAATTTCGTCGTCACCTAGCCAATCAGAGCTTGCCTTTTATGACTGCTTCCAATGAAAATTCGCCACGTTTAAAACGAAAAAATTGTGGAAATAAGTGGCGGTGGATTTCATGCAAGGCGATCTGGACCGTCCGCTTTGGAACCGCGTTTCATGCGGACGTGTATTCGATTTTTAAAATTTTGAATTGTAAGTAATGGATTAATATAAGGGTGCAGCTTGCGTCCCGTTGTCGAGACGATCAATCAAATGGTTTTTCAACATTAAAACTACCTTTTCACATGGATTTTTGAGTTGCATCCTTATATAAACTTTTTCGTTCAAAGGGATTTTTGTTTGGAACAAAATTTATAAAAAGTTGCAATCTTATACTGTTGAAATAAGGTACACCACAAAAATCCTATGGAGGGTGTTTCGGCATGGGAAAACCTTCCAACTGGTCATTTCAACCTCGAAATGAATGGACATGAAGAAAAAAAAAAAAACATAAGTAAAAAATCTAGTACGTCTTGTAACAAGTTATCTCGGCTGTCTATTTTCAATATTTTTAAATGAGGATAAAAAAAGATTTTGAAGCTATCATAAGGTTTTTTATGCCGAAAGGACGTCCCTAAGTAAATTTTATAAGTGTACACAGTATAAGGAGGCAACCTTATCCCTTTTGTTTGACCATGAAACTTATTAATAACTTCAACAAATGTTTTTAAGTTCACCTTCCCTGAAAAAAAATGTTTACCATGAGACCATTTAGTTTGATAAGGAGGTGCAAATCAGGTGGTAGGCACGGAAGCCAAAATAAAGTTTTTCGAACGTTGTAACATATTTTCATCTATTGGATCGTACATACAATGGTTAAAAGTGATTACCATCTCTTTGTACCAAAAATAAAGTCTTATATGATACAATCCCATAATTTCATATAGAAAAAGTTTATATAAAGATGCTACTTTATAATGTAGAACTACAGATGCCCTTCAAAAATCCCTCAAAAAACGTAGTTTTAATGTTGAAAAACCCTTTGATTGATCATCTCAACATCGAGATGTATGATTATAAAAAATAAAAAGATTTTAAGTCTCATAAATAGTGCATTTTACAACATATTATCTACACCGTCCATTTTTTAGATTTTCATATGTTTATAGATCTACTTGATTTTATCCACTTTTGAAATTAAAAATTTTATAATTAGACATAAAAATAGATTTTGAGATAATCCTAAGAACATTTTACATCAAAATTATATACCATGATAAAATTTGAAGGTGCACCTTACCTCTACATCTACGAATGCATCCGTATGCAAACTGCACCCACTTTATATTTATTCCTTATAAATTTAAACAAAGTCACTTTGAATAACAAATAAAATTATCGTCATCATAACCTTATCCCAATTCTGCCATCCGCTCTATCAAAGATCATTACCCATAACATAGTTGAGGATTCATGAAATAGATGTGATAAAAGTTTAGGCTAGTTACTAATATAGCCTTCATTTTTGTTAGTTTGGGATCAGCATGACCAGCTTGGAACACATAGTATGGTTAAAAACAAAAACAAAAATTATAAAGAGCTAAATAATTAACAACATATCTCTTGATTTGATTTATCAAACTAACAGGTATAATTTAATAAGTTGACATGTCTCTTGATTTGATTTATCAAACTAATAGGTATAATTTAATTAGTTGACATATCTCTTGATTTGATTTATCAAACTAATAGGTATAATTTGATAAGTTGACACATCTCTTGATTTGATTTATCAAACTAATAGGTATAATTTGATAAGTTTCTCAAAATAATAAGGAAAAGATAATGCTCTCACTCATTGAACGATTGGAATAGGGATACCTGAGTTCGACTGCATTTTACAAATGAACCCCAAAAATAGGGGTGGCAGTAGGTCGGGTCTGGCATGTTCCAGACCTGGACCCAAAAAAACAATGTGGGACTTGGACTTGAAGTTATCGGACTTGGCCCTAGACCTAGACCCAACTAGACCCATACTTGGAAGTCGGGTCTACTCGTCAGGTCTTGGACCTAGACCCAGACCCAACTAGACCCATACTTGGAAGTCGGGTCTACTTCTCAGGTCCTGGTCCATTGGCCCCATTCCCCTCTCCTCCCTCTGAAGAATAGAGGCAATAGGGCAATATCTTCCAAAGGGGTTTTATGGTGTATCTTACTTTGATTATTTATATCGATATTGGTATATGAGTTTACAATATAATTAACTACTCTCCACTTGCAAACATCAATAAGTTTTTTGAGACCATTTTATAGCGAAATCTTAAAGGATCACATTCTCCTGATTTATTTTCTAGCACTATGCTTTATTTTGTGTTTTTTGTTTGTTGTAAATATTTTGTTGGTTTTTTAAGTGGATTTGAACAGCATAATTTTCATTTAGTATTTCCATTTGGTTGCCTCTTCTTTAAAATTTTAAACTCAAAAAATGGTTAAAATCAAGTAGATAATGTGTTGTAAGATATAAAAATCTTGAAATTGGATGGTCCAAATAATGTGTTGTAAGATGCACTATTTGGGACTCAATATATATATATATATATATACACCAATAAATTTTTGAGGTGCATATGTAATTCTATTTTTTAAGGTTATAACTTTAAAATATAGAATTAAGGTGCACCTCAATAATCTATCATAAAATGTTGTTTTGATTTTAAAAAACCTTCTAATTGATTAACTTTAAAAAAAATTTAGGGCCTAGGTCATAAGATGGGGCCCGAGGGCTAGGCCAGGCAAATAGAGGCAGGTTACCAACCCTATAAATAAATAGAGGCTAGGAAACCCTACACAGAAACAGAGGTTAGAAGAGAGGGAAAGAGGGGAAAAATGCCCTAACCTGGCGATCAAGCCAGGTCCATTTTTGGAAATAAAATTGACTAAAATATTTTATGGTCCTGCCAGAGCACATTAGTCATTCAATGGGTAAAGCTCTTTGGGAATTTGGGATACAAGCAATGTATAAAGGACAAGGTTTCCATGCGGCTAGCCTGCATATTGTAGAAATGCGGGCTTGGCAATAAATATATTTTTAAATATAATTTGATCTTAACTTATAGAGAGTATATAATCTTTAACATAGAGATCATGAATATGGAACACAAAAAAGAAATTGGAAATTAGAAATAATAATTATAGGGTTTGGTTGCAACCTTAAACAATCCAATTAAGGTGCACCTCAAAATCTTATCATAACATGTAATTTTTGTGTAATTTTTTTAAGAATTATCTCAAAATCTATTTTCATATTTAATTATAAAATTTTAAACTCCAAAATAGTTAAAATCAAGCATATTAAAATATTTAAAATGGACGGTCTAGATAATGTGTTGCAAGATGCACTATTTATACGACTCAAAATCTTTTTTTTCATATTCATACATCTCGATATTGAGATGATCAATTAAAGCGTTTTTAACATCAAAACAACTTTTTTCGATGATTTTTTGTGGTGCATCTTTAATTCTACATTTTAAGGTTGCAACCTTATATAATTTTTTTCCATAATTATATTAAGAAAACAAACTGTCAGATGGATCACCTATTTGCTTCCATGTTTAAGATGAATGCTTTATACATCTGGATTGCATATTGTAGAAGTGCGGTCAAACCCGCATGAAGCAATTTTTCATGTATAAAAACTTAGCCTTGTCAAACAACAAATATATGCAAAGAAACAAGGGAAAATTACAACCCCCAAGTATACTATCTATGCTACTTACCTCCTAGCTAACCTTTCCTCTCATTTTTTCCCCCACAACCATTTTTTTTTGATGGAAATGCCCATCCCATACAAAAAAAATCAATTGGCCATCCCAAGTAGCGCATTGCCATAGCGACCAATTGAACCGCCGGAGCGATGTGGCTCAAAAAAGTGTGTTGCCGGAGCGCATCTTTGTACTACCGGAGCACTTGTCTTCATTGCTGAAGTGATTTATTCAACCGTCGGAGCAACCTATTCAACAGTTGGAGCACATCTTTGTACTACCAGAGCTCTTGTCTTCATTGCCGGAGCGATCAATTCAACCACCGAAGCGACCTATTCAATTGCCGGAGCGACATATTCAACTGCCGGAGCGACCTATTCAACGGGGAGAGAGTCGTGGGTAAAAGTCATGAGGAGAGAGAGGGGGTAGTTTAGTCTGTTTTTTTTTTTTTAATTGGGGAGGTATTTGCAAGGAAAGGTGGTTGTGGGGAAAAAAATGAGAGAAAAAATTAGTTGAGAGTAAGTTACATAGATAGTATACTTGGGGGATTTTTATAATTTTCCCAAAAAAATATGATGGGAATTGCTTTCATCATAGCTTTGGAGTTCACTGCAGTGAGTCCTTCGAATTTAGCTCAATTTTTAATTTAAGATCATTAAAAAATACAAACCTTTTGGAGTTCTAGTGGACGAAGGTTGTTTCGATCTGCTTGCCGATTTTTTAATTATTAGATGTAAGATGGTTGATGATTTCCCACCCTTTATATACTGTCTAGATGAACACCTATTATTATTTGACGGTTTGATCTTACTCGGATAAGCTACCAGATTCGCTTGAGAATACTTCTTTGTTTTGGATAGAAAATGAAAGCATTTTAGTTATTTAGGGATTTAGGGGAAGTCCTCAAAAAAGTATGCAGAGCTTGAAATTATTCTGAAATTTATTAATATTGTATATTTTACTTTTGTGTATAAAAGGTAGTTTTGAAAATTTTATTGCTATTACTTGTTATAGTGGAGGCCTCATTCGTGTTGCTTTATTTTTTTATTTTTTGAATAATTATGTGAGATGACAAGTCCTTTCTTAATTTTATTTTTTAATACGTCAAGTGAAAATGGAAGTCTAAACTTTAGCTGGGGTTTAGGTGGTGCTACCACCACAACCCTAACCTTATTATCAAAAAGCAATGGTTATGAAAAGATTCGAACTTATTACGACTTGAAGCCGAAGACATTGGCTGTTTTAGGAGAAGCTTTTATTTATGAATTGAAGTCGAAGACATTGACGGTTTCAGGAGAAAAGTTAGAGAAGAGAATGTGATAATATTAATGCAAAATCTACTAAAAAAGGTGAGGTTTGTATAATGTGTCGACCCTTATACTGTACAAGCAAGGCGCAACTCTAAATTTTGCCGGAAGATATTGTTCTAGTTTTGGAAATCTTATGATAAGTTTTGGAAATCTTATGATAACTTGAAAGTTTTATGTTCAACCTTAATTATGAAATTGAAATTTAAAAAAATAATTATTAAAAATCTTAAAAATAGATGTTCACATCATTTTTTACAATATGCATTATTTTCAGGACTTGAAATCCATTCGATCAATTGGAAGATTTTTCAAGTTTGAGACACTATTTTGTAATACACTATTGCTATTAAATTTCTGGGGTACATTTTATTTCTATATTAGCAAAAGTGTATTTTATTTCTATATTAGCAAAAGTGTATTAGAAAAGAGTGTATCAAAGTTGCTATCATTTTTTACAATATGCATTATTTTCAGGACTTGAAATCCATTCGATCAATTGGAAGATTTTTCAAGTTTGAGACACTATTTTGTAATACACTATTGCTATTAAATTTCTGGGGTACATTTTATTTCTATATTAGCAAAAGTGTATTTTATTTCTATATTAGCAAAAGTGTATTAGAAAAGAGTGTATCAAAGTTGCTATGTAATGCTTGTATATTTAGCCTTCATGCACGTAATTTTTTTTTTGAAGTGTTAATTTAGAAAGAAGGAAAAAAAAAAAACAAAACATAGGGACCGGTCATCCCCACCGATTTACCCAAAAAAACCAAATATTTATTCCAAGCCATTTTTCTGAGCGTGCGCCTGCGGGAGTACGAACCATGGGCTAAATAAAGTAATGGACGTTTTCAGCATTCTAGAACAATCTAAAGGCAGAGCATATATGGCGGCTACCAATTTGTGAGAGAGGAGGGTTAATTTCTTTGTGTTCGTCTCTGCAACTGTGGTTTTCGATGGCGTTAGGTTTTGTTGTTTCGAGGCTTGCAAGGAGCTACCACTCCAAAACCCTAGCTTCTAAGGTATGTTACTCTCGTTCTTTCCAATGATAGATTTCATATGAAGCAGGAAGAAAACTGTATATCTCTTCTTGTATTGACTGCAAAATCGTGGATTTTATTCAAGCATTGAAAGTGGAAGATCTCTCTCTATCAAACTCTCTCTCTCTCTCTCTCTCTCTCAAATGCTTTCCTATGAAATAAGAAGAAATCTATGTACCTCTCATCCTATATTGACTGAAAAAGTAATGGCGTTTGTTCAAGCATTGGCAGTGGAAGATTTATTTATCTCTCTCTCTCTCTCTCTCTCTGTCTCACTTGTTATAAATAATAGAGCACTCACCTGGATTACGAGCGTTGTTATCCTCTCTCTCTCTCTCCATCATCTGGTTACTGAGGAACTAACCGCATTGCAACACGAGACTACTAGCTTGTGAGCAATGGAGTATCAAAAGTTTGCTCCCTTTTCTTAAGAGTAGAGAATGATTGATAGGAATTGATTTGGGTACGGCGAATGCCTATCAGTTATGAAAAATGTAGATTTTTTTACAGGAAATAATGGTGTTATATGTAAGCATTTGTTCTATGTGTACGTGCTTTGTCATCATTTGATTTATTTAACCAGCCATCTAAACAGATTATTCGTTTTACAAGCTTTCTATGTGTACGTGCTTGCTTATGTACAATTTCAAATGCCTAGGTTCATATCTGAATCCTCATCGCTTTGATTTTAAAATACCAAGAAGGATCACCGTATGAAAGTGAAAATTCTTGGATGGCTTCATAGTACGATTTGAAACATTGAAATTTGCATTGATGAGTTTTTTGTTTTTGTGCAGGTTTCTAGCCATCTGAGAACATGTAATACTGGTTCTATTTTGAACCAGAGATGGGGAGCCATAGCAAGGGCTTTTAGGTATTCGAATAATGTGAAGCCCAAGCTTTCATTGTTTTTTCCTGTTTTGGTATTCGGAGGATTAAGTTGGGTTTTGGCAAATACTTGATTAGCCGAGTGTTTACTTGGGTGTTTTTTTCAGCTCCAAACCCGCGGGCAATGAAGTTATTGGGATTGATTTGGGTACCACTAATTCGTGTGTTTCAGTAATGGAGGGAAAGGTACATCATGTTGATCCTTGCTGGTTGCTCTCTCGTCTATTGCTCTACAAAATTTTGAAAGATGTGACAATTCCCATTATGCTGCCCAACTCCATTTGATTTTAGTTTTTTAGCTACACTCCCTCCATGTATATTCAGGTCAGGTCTTGGAGTGGCGCCCTGGGCCAGACCTGACCGGTTTAGATTCCTAGGTCCAGACACTATCTGGTCTGCAAAATCCCAGAAGAAATATTTTCTTTTACTTGTCAAGATTCAGTTTTTTGGTGAGGAATGTTTGAATTATGACATTCTCTTTTTCCATGTTTGGTTGTTGATTGTTCTCCCTCTAGATATACATCTAAGGAATGTTGATTTGTACGGTTTAGACAATAAATTGTGATGTTTTGTTTCTCTCCCTAGAAGACATTGCAATGTTGAAGTCACGCATAAATCAACTGGTTCTTTCTTTAACTAGGTTTTGTTTGCCCAGGAACTTGTTCTGAAACCATGAATTTATTTACTTGAGTTTATTTAGGTCTCCCTTTTCTCGAGAGAGACCCAAGAGCCATATGCTCTAATCAGTCGAGAAGTGTAACCAATTTAGTGCAACTTGTTCTGAAACCATGAATTTATTTACTTGAGTTTATTTAGGTCTCCCTTTTCTTGAGAGAGACCCAAGAGCCATATGCTCTAATCAGTCGAGAATTGTAACAAATTTAGTGGAGGTGATGAAACTGTGGAAGTAGATTGGTCAACTTCGCCATCCTATTTTCCATTTTTCTATCATCGTTTTGCTCTCCCAGATATTTATGTAGATGTGAAACTCTCTTTCTTCAGTACGATTATCTTTGCTTGTTCCTTTTTGTTGTGATTGATGAAAAATGAATGCTAAAGTGTCCACTCATTGTTGTCCTTCTTTTTACATTCAGAGGAACTGGAAGTATGACTTATTTGTTTTACAAAATGTCAAAAAGTTTCTCCATAGCTCTCCTTGATTTTTGTTATTGTTTCCCCAATACCTACTAGAATGAGTAGACTCAGCCTGTTTGTACTTTGTCTAACATTGATGAGTCAGCCCGTTTCTGAAATATAATCGTCCTTTCTCTTTTTTGTTGTATTTTTTATCCATTATGTTAAAATGCAGGTCTCAAAAGAAATTTAGGTTTATTTCAAAAAGAAAAGGAAAGAGAAATTTAAAGTTATTTTTTTGAGGAAATTTAAAGTTATTTTTAAAGTAGAGAATTGGAGTTGGCACAATATTTACTGCCCCCTCTTTCTCTTTCTCTTTCTCTTTCTGTGTGTGTGTGTGTGTGTGACTGTAATCCCTTTCTATTGTTCCAAGATAATTCCGATTATCTTATTCATATTGCTACAATATATAACAACTTGTCCACCAATCACTAATAGAAAAAAGAGAGGAGAAGAAAACTTTTGAAATTCAAATACAAGGCATTTCATGTATTCGAAATGCTTTTGCAGAATGCTAAAGTGATCGAAAATGCTGAAGGTGCACGCACAACCCCATCTGTGGTTGCCTTCAACCAGAAGGGGGAGCTCTTGGTGGGAACCCCAGCAAAAAGACAAGCTGTTACCAACCCGACTTCCACTATTTTTGGTACAAAACGCTTGATAGGGAGGCGGTTTGATGACCCACAAACCCAAAAGGAAATGAAGATGGTCCCTTACAAAATTGTTAAGGCGCCAAATGGTGATGCATGGGTTGAAATTAATGGCCAACAATACTCTCCAAGCCAAGTTGGAGCCTTTGTCTTGACCAAGATGAAGGAGACTGCAGAGGCTTATCTTGGAAAATCAATCTCTAAAGCAGTCATAACAGTGCCCGCTTATTTCAATGATGCTCAGCGCCAGGCCACAAAAGATGCTGGTAGGATTGCAGGGTTGGATGTGCAAAGGATCATCAATGAGCCCACTGCAGCTGCTCTTTCTTATGGTCTTAATAATAAGGAGGGTTTGATTGCTGTCTTTGATTTGGGTGGTGGCACCTTTGATGTCTCCATCCTTGAGATTTCTAATGGAGTTTTTGAGGTAGGCTGATATTGCTTTGATTTATAATTTGTTTGTTCTTGATTAAAATGTTGGGCCTATCCTTGCCATATTTCCTGATTTGGGTTGTGTCTCACTTTCTGTTTCTGTTGTTTTCTTTATAGATTGATGGCTATTTTGGTTTTTCTCTTTCTAATAAACCTGATTCAGTTGTTTCTGTTAAGTCTCTGTTCATTTCTAGATGTTCTTTGTTCGAAGTTACCGATATGATCACTTGCATCTCTTCATTCATTAAAAACAAACAATGTGAGAATTTCAGCTGCATTATTTTCAAGGTCTAATTCTCTTTTTTGAGCATTCTCGATTTGTTTCCCTCATCATAAAGAAGTATTGCTCTTGGCAAATTTCTCCTCCACGTCCCCTTTTTTACTGATTGGCATTTATTTCTGATTTATTTATTTCATCCATATAGTCTTCATGTGTCCTCAGATTTTCTTCCATCAAGAATCTAGAACTGATTCCCCCTCTCCTTCTGAATTTTTTGTTCTTTGCATTTTTTTTTCATGATAATCACTACTGTCTACATATTTCATCCTCATCATCTCATGATTTGATATTCATTCACGTTGCATAGCCCTCACCCTTCTTTACATATTGTACAGGTGAAAGCCACAAATGGGGATACCTTCTTGGGTGGCGAAGACTTTGACAATGCCCTTCTTGAATACTTGGTGAGTGAATTCAAGAAGCAAGAATCCATTGACCTCACCAAAGATCGCCTTGCCCTTCAAAGGCTTAGAGAGGCAGCCGAGAAGGCGAAAATTGAGCTGTCGTCGACTGCTCAAACTGAGATCAACCTGCCCTTCATAACTGCGGATGCTTCGGGTGCCAAGCACCTCAACATAACCCTAACTCGCTCCAAATTCGAAACCATAGTCCACAACCTCATCGAACGAACCCGTAACCCATGCAAAAACTGCCTTAAAGATGCTGGGATCTCAATGAAAGATGTTGATGAAGTCCTCTTAGTTGGAGGCATGACAAGGGTACCCAAGGTCCAACAAGTGGTTCAAGAAATTTTTGGAAAGGCCCCTAGCAAGGGGGTAAACCCCGACGAAGCTGTGGCCATGGGGGCTGCCATACAAGGTGGTATCTTAAGAGGTGATGTCAAAGAGCTATTACTACTCGATGTTACACCGCTCTCTCTAGGTATTGAAACTCTAGGTGGTATTTTCACTCGTTTAATCAATCGAAACACCACAATTCCAACCAAGAAGAGCCAAGTCTTTTCTACAGCTGCTGATAACCAAACCCAGGTTGGGATTAAGGTTTTGCAAGGAGAGAGAGAGATGGCAGCTGGTAATAAGCTCTTGGGTGAGTTTGAGCTTCAAGGTATACCCCCTGCCCCAAGAGGAATGCCTCAAATTGAGGTAACTTTTGATATCGATGCTAATGGTATAGTTAAGGTCTCAGCCAAGGATAAGGCCACACAAAAGGAGCAAGCAATCACTATTCGATCATCGGGTGGGCTTTCTGAGGAAGAGATAGAGAAAATGGTGAGGGAAGCAGAGGCGCATGCTCAGAAGGACCAAGAGAATAAGGCCTTGATTGATGTGAAAAACACAGCGGATACCACTATCTACAGCATTGAGAAGAGCTTGAGCGAGTATAGGGAGAAGGTGCCGAGTGAGGTGGTTGTTGAGATAGAGGGGGCAATATCAGATTTGAGAAAGGCGATCAGCGGAGAGAATATTGATGAAATTAGGGCGAAGATCGATGCAGCGAACAAGGCACTTTCGAAGATTGGGCAACACATGCAAGGAGGAGGAAAGGGGGATTCTGGTTCACAAGGTGGCGGAGACCAGGCACCAGAGGCTGAGTACACTGAGGCGAAGATGTAGTCTCTCTCTCTCTCTCTCACACACACACGGGTTTGTAGCGGCGTCTTAGTTTTCGGCTAGAATTGGGGGATGGGTTCAGGTAAGTTCAGCCTTTTGATGAGGTGATTTTTGGGTTTGATTTTTGTTAGGGTGGTGTCAATGTTGGATGTTTACTTGTTCATTATTGGAGTTCTCTTTTTGGGGGTTTTGTTACTGCAAGGATAGAACATAAAATTATACTTCGGATTTCTTTTTCTCTCTCTCTCTCTCTCTCTCTCTCTTTTCGGAGGGCCATTGAGGTGAAGATGGAGTATTACAAAATAATTTTGTGTGGTGTTTTTGGGTCAGACTTGGACAGAGAGTTGGGCCATAAATTTTGTACTTGTGGTGTGTTTTTTATCTTTCCTGTAATTGTGGTTTGTTTTTTATCTTTCCATAATTTGTTTTCAGGGCTCGAATCTTTAGATTCTTTAAAGAGAGACTGGTAGCTAATTTGTAAATTGCCAGAATTTGATGTGGTGCAATTCCCTTTTTTTGGTGTCAATGGGCTAGGTTTGAATTTGGTGTAAATAGCTTGGATCGGACTACGGATTTTGGTGTTTTGGCAGGTCCAATTTGAAGTTAAAAAGTAAATTTGGTCAAAAACTAGTTAGAACTCTTTTGCCCAGTTCAATTCAAAAGGTTTGGATGAAAATTAGTTTAATTTGATTGCAAATTAATTAAAACCACTTTGGCCGGCTCAATTCAAAATGGGTTTAATTAGTTAAAACTTGCTTGGTTTAATAAATAATGTTAGGTTTTTTAAATAGTATTTTTATATTTTTAACTTAAACTAATATTTTATTTTATTATTTTTTGAAATGTGGTGCTAACTCGTTTTGACAGGTGTTCAATCTGGTTCTTAATCAGATGAAATCCTTACACTGCTTTGGACATTACATTTACCTTTGCCTCTTAAATCATAAGACCTGTATTAGGGGGGGCAGATAATCAACTTCATACCAAATTCAAAAGGCCTGGTTAGCTAATTGAGAAATAGCATTTTCCTATGGTAATAAGCAACAAGATTAAATAAGGCTGGTTCTCTGTCTAAACCGAATGTCCCAAGAAGGTTTACTCTCTCCAAGTATGTGGCTTCATCATTGAGATTATGTTTGTGATTATAAAGTAATGGGTTTTGCAAGTTGTAATGGTATAGATTCCAAATCCTAGAGAATGGGGATGTGGCTTCATCATTGAGATTAATTGTTTGTGATTATTTAAGTAATGGGTTTTGCAAATTGTAATGGTATAGATTCCAAATCCTAGAGAATGGGGTTGGGGTTGTATAAAGTCTAGGGTTCCGAGTCCGTTGAATCTCAAGGAGTGTAAAAAATGTCTTTTTTCTTTCTTTTTTCTCTCTCTTCAGAGAACAAAATTTTCACCAATTTAGAGGGAAGATCTTTATCCAAAAAATGAGGTAAAAAGGGTATGGCACGAAGATTTTACCTCTCATTTTTTTAGTGCAGATCTTCGAACCACATTGATGAAAATTTTAAAATTCAATTTTTCTTTCTTTTACAATGGATGAATTTCTATGTAATAATATGACAATCACGTTATTATTATAAAATGTTTGACAAATATGTATATTGAATTCATATATTTTCTATAATTAGAATGTTATTTCATAATAAAATTGCACATTAATTTGGTATTTTAAGTCCCAGTGGTTACCAATAAATACCCCGTCAAACTTGATCAAATCCGAAAACCCTCCCAGCGACAAAGAAAATTGCCAATAAGGAGGTAACATTGTCGTTGAAGTAATGAACGTTTTAGCATTTTTCCAATTAATTGGGATCGGTTAAACATTATCATTGAACTATTCATCATAAATAACAAATTTTATTGGGCAGTGATTTCGTGCAACAGTTGTACAATAACATAATGCAACAACCTTCAAAAACCATGTTAGGGCGATTTGTTTGATTCAAAATTTGAAATAGGCAATCACAAAAAAAAAGTAAACTTTGAAAACGTAATCTCGAAAGTACTTTTTTAGCCCAATTAACATAAGCTATCTATTTTGGTGAGATACTTAGACCTAGGCTTTAGAAGTTATTTTTTTTTTTCAATTTTTTTAGATGGCTTTATTATCATTAGATGAACAATGTTAAAAAAGAATAAAATGATTTTGAGTTTATAAAGACTAAAATATTGAAATTCACCAAAAGAGTGATCTAGATTCGTATTGTTGGAAGGGACTCATCTTTACCATATCTAGAGTTCAAATTGATTTTTTATTTATTTTTAGAGTGATTATTGAGATGAAGAGAATGTGTATACAAAATTTTGGATCATACAAACACTACAAACATGGTTTTCTAAAAATGTGGTCGCATTATACTATGATACAACCATTGCATGAAATTATTACCCAATTTTTTATTTTCTAAGTTATTCCTAGACAGCAACCATGAATAAAGGAAGAAGTTTGTACAAGGTGTCAACTTTATTAGCGGCGCACCTTAAAACTCCATCAAAAATATTGGTCCGATACCAAAAATCTCTCAAATCAATATTCTAGACCTCAATATGTATGAATATAAAAATTAAAAAAAAATGATTTCAAAAAAATAGTTTATTTTGTGACATTTCTATAAACGGTCCATTTTCAAAATTTTCAAGTATTTATAGATCTATTCAAGTTTTTTATGAGGCAAATATGTCATCGGGATACATGATACTAACTCGTCAATATAAGTATTGCAAGTTCTAGAGCAATAAAAAGTGAGAATAAAATTTTCGATACTTAGCCAATATATGTGATTAGTGTTGTAACAGTTAGCAAGAGTGAAACTTAGCCACCAGTTCCCCAAGGGTGAAACGTTGTACAAAACCAGAGTCATCTGGTGTTACCAGCTGGTTGTCAAGATGGAAGAGTTAAATAGCAAATGTATGCTCCAAGTAAAGTGGTATTACAACCTCTTAGACGTCCATTTCTGTGATCCTCATTTTTGCATGGTAGCCATGCGAACAAACTTCTTGATCACCATAATGTCTTATAAGAATTCGTCACCTCAAACCACGTTTTTTTTTAATGTTTTTTGGTTGAAAGGTGACTGCATTCTATTATATGCAATTCCTGCTTGTAGAAATCACACTTCATGTCTGCACAAAATTGTGCTGCTAGCACAATGAGCTGGATGGACAGGGCACCCTATTTTGCCAATGCATCTGCTTTCTAATTGCTTCCCTCCACGTGTGCTTCTTTTCGCAATCTACTCTTAGTTCCGTTGATTTGCTCAAAGAATGGAAGAATCAGTCACCATGGTACCTGATCGGTTGATCCAGATGGTATGCCCATGTAACAATGTTTTGGCAGCCCCATTCCACAAGGGTGGAACCTCATATGTTGTTGAGAACTGTCTGAGGCCCTCTAGCAGGGCACTCACTAGCTTCAACATGGCAGTGTCTGCCACTCCAATAAGATCCACATAAGATAAGACTATCTAGTGCAATGAGCTGGGTGGACAGAGCACCCTGTTTTGCCAACGCACCTGCTTTCTATTTGCTTCCCTCCATGTATGCTAGAAAGTTATCTGCAATCCACTCTCAATTTATCGACTTGTTCAAAGAATAGAATCAGTTACCATGGTATCTGATCCAGATGGGATGCCCCTGTAACAACGTTTTAGCAATCCCCTTACACTACAACGGTGGAATCCCATCTGTTGTCATACACTGTCTCAGGCCCTCCAGCAGTGGAAGAGTCGACCACTCCAAATAGCACCCAAATAAGAAAGTAAAACCCTGGCTTGACTATTTGGGAAAATAGCCCCAAAACCCGCTTGCTCAATGTTGCCAAGGGAGCATCCATCAAGAGTTAGCTTGATGACTCCTTGTTCCAGAGGTAACCAGTGGCCTGCCTGACTTTTGTTTTTGGTCCCGAGATATAGGATTTTCTTCCATATTTTCAGAAATCCCTCCATGACAAACCTCTGCATTATTCTTGGTTCCTAGACCAAAATATTACCTCTACACTAAATAAACATATAATTCAAACAATTGCTGATAAATCACAAGGAAAAGCATGAAAACACTATTAACAATTACAGAAAATAGAAATTGAAAAAATTCCATGCTAAAAAATAAAATAAAAATAAAATGTTCGTAAACATCTCAAAGTAAAAATACATATTTGTCAAAAATAAATCGTAAGTTCATGAAAAGATACAGGATCCAGAAGCTGATCATTAGATAACAGCTAGATCTATCTTTAAAATGCTCTAAATACATCCAAATCAGGCCCATTTAAAACCCGAGAAATAATAATGTCACTAAAACATGAGCATAAAGCAACCAAAACTTATAAAAATTGGAAGAGAAATGATCAAATAATTGTTGTTATTCTCTAGGCTAAAAAGCCTAACAAATCATGAACAACAATTATTACTATTATTCCAAAACTTTGAGTCTTTTAATGAAAAATAAAAAAATTGCAAAAAAAATCCCAAAGCTAACACAAAAATTATGTAAAAAGATGTGGTAGATCAAATAGATGGCTGAAAAAAAAAAACGAACTTGAGATAGATTTTGTTGAAACAGATGTGAAACGAGTAAGAAAATTGAAAAAAAGGAGAAAATAGATAACAAGCTAACCAGGCCAAAAAAAATCCCAAAAAAGTATCTACAATGATACTCCATAGAATCACTTGATTTCACAGTTCTGACATAACTAGAAATTTTATAAAACTTAGATTGATTCCTAGCTCACACAAAGAACTTTAGAGGGATACTCTAGTATATACAGGTTTTAAAATTAATCGGACTAAGACAGAGTATATGAAATGCAATTTTAGTAATAATAGGAGAAAATATGAGGAAGTAGATAAATTGACGGCCAAGAAATACCAAAAGAAGCGCACTTTCGAAATCTTGGGTCAATAATCTAATAAAATGGAGAGATTGAGAAAAATGTCGCACATAGAATTAGAAATGGATGGTTGAACTGAGGATATGCAACTGGAATTTGTGATCGCCACATACTAATGAAGCTGAAGGGAAAATTATATAGGACAGCTGTGAGACTAGCTTTGCACTATGGGACATAATGTTGGGCAGTCAAAAAACAATATACCCATAGAATGAATGTAGTTGAGATGAGGATGTTGAGATCAATGAGTGGCAAGACAATAAGGGATAGAATTCGAAATGAATACATTTGAGAGCACCAATAGGCGATAAGATGAGGAAGAGTAAAATTAGGTGGGCTGGCCATGCGTGGCGTAAACCCAGAACAACACTTGTTAGGAGGTGCGCATAAGTTCAAGTGGAAGGCTCAAAAAGGACGAGGGGTAGGCCCAAAAGGACATTGTTGGAAGTAGTGAGAAAAAATATGGGGACTTATGGCCTCATGGAAGGTATGGCCCTTAATAGAGACAAATGGCGGATTAGGACTCGTGTAGCCGATCCCAATTAGTTGAAAAAAGGCTTTGACAATGATAATGATTGATTCCCGGCTCCTTTATGGAATTGGATGGCCCATGACCAATTTTGAACTCGATTGGCGATTTTTTACCCTAGTACTAAGTACGGTAAATCAATATACATGGCTTCAAAAACTCGCAGCCCAAATTTCGGGAGAGCATTGTAAAAAGGAAGAATTGTGAGTGAATAAAGCTCAAAAAGTTCGATGACGAATTACAAAATTCTAGCTTCCAAAGCCCTCCTTGGCTAATAGGTTCAAGCATCATTAATCGCGTCAGCCTCTTGTCAAATGCCTTTGAGACTTGAAAGAAACTTGCAGGCCCTACAAAGGTCATACTATTGCCAAAAACAGGCTTGACTCTCCGAGGACACAAAACCAACTTTGAAGCCCACATAATTTCGTTTTTAGGGTCTCCTTTGATTAGAAGTGTGTTCCCCCAAGTAGGGTTGAACCACTTTAGGCCTTCAAGGAGAGCAATTGACTCCACCATTGTAGAGTGGACAATGCCGATGAGACCAGACAAAGATAATAGTGATCAATCCCAGTTTAATTCTAAAAATACCACCGAACCCTGCTGGACGGGGTTTCCAAGTGAATATCCATCAATATTAAGTCCAATGACCCCCTTCGCCTGGTGGCATCCAATGGTGTGATAGAGATGGAACTGGCTTAGAGCTTAAGATGGCCTCCCAATTACTTGCAAACTCTGCCGACAGGTAAGCTCGAAACCCTTTGCAGTCCCTTACCCAAACTACAACCAGAGTTACAATTTGGTCCTCGACAGAATTTGTGCTAGCTTCTCATCCCTCAAGAAAACACTAGTTTCTCTCCAACCAAATGACCCATGTTGTGCTCAGAGTAGAAGCACACCAAGGACAGAAACCTAAAGAGGGATATTGAGGTCAAATAGGCTGTGGATAGTTGTTGTACCAACTGTGATATCATCCACACACAATCAAAAGTTTGCAGTAGTGCTGACCAATCATCTTTAGTCCCCTGTCAATGGATGAATTGGTGATTGATATTTTGCTCTTCTTTACACATGACATATCAGCTTGTAAGCAGAATAACCTCGTCTTTGTAACTGGTCTACTGTGAGTGGTTTATTTGCTAGTGTGAGCCAGTTGAATGCCTGGATTATCGCGGGTCACCTGAGAACCAGGGTCTGTTGGCAATGGGGGTGTTGGTGGGGCTAGGGTTCAGAGCGTAATAAAAGAAGACAGCAAGAATCAACCGGAGTTTGCAGTTCTCCAACCAATTTATGACTGCTAAAACAAGGTAAACATACAGACAATAGAAGCCCTAAGAAATCAGTACGATCAGGAACTCGGTATCAAGAAAACACTTTCCACCCAAAAACTTTGTGGGATTGTGCCACTGCAATTTGATTCCTTCATTAACAAAATAGGCCAGGGAACACTGTCATAACATGCTTTCTCCAACCCCAAAGAACCCTCCCAAACCCTATTCTATCCCCCCTTCTCACCCTTAAAGGAATGTTATTCGTAAAAGATCGGTAGCTCCAGACCAAATTTTTACATGCTCCGAAGGCCCAAGGATACCATTCCGACTCATCAAGGCCATACTTTGTTGGATGACTTGCTGCCACAAATGGCCATTTTGGGTAACAATGTGCCCCCGCCAATTGCCAAGTGCCACTACAGTAGATTACAATCCCTAAGTTTGCCAATGCAACCTCCGTATTTTTTTAACTTACAAACCCTGTCCCACGAGAGAGAGAGAGAGAGAGAGAGAGAGAGAGAGAGAGAGAGAGAGAGAGAGAGAGAGAGAGAGAGAGAGAGAGAGAGAGAGAGAGAGAGAGTAGAGTAGTAGTAGTACGTAAGTACGTACGTACGTACGTACGTACGTAACGTACGTACGTAACGTACGTACGTACTACGTACTACTACTAACTACGT
>NW_006499728.1:1523362-1546732 GCF_000471905.2 Amborella trichopoda | reverse complement strand
CCTTCCTCTCTCTCTCTCTCTCTCTCTCTCTCTCTCTCTCTCTCTCTTGCAACTTTCATTGAATCCTCATATCTCTCTTTCATCTCATGAACCACACAAGTAGGATAAAATAGGCATTTCAAATTCCATTTATATGATGGGGTTATTAGAAAAAAGAAAAAAGGGAAATTTTATAATTTGAACAATGAAAAAGGTAAGGAGGCGCTTAAATGTCCTTTTCTTTTAACTTGTAGGGGTCTATAGGTTTTCCATAGGCTCAAGGGGTTATTTGGGTTTGTAATTTTAGAGAGGGGGTTATATGTCTTTTTCACTAAAAACTATTTATGCACTCAAAGGTACATGATGTAAAGCAGCTGAGATTTTGCTGAATGACCTTTATGATTTCCAGGCTTCTCTTTGTAGGACCTTGTAGGCTTTGTGGCTTAGGAATTCTTCACCAGAATGGGGGGAATCCTTTTTTTTTTTTTGTGATAAAGTTAACCTTTAATTATAAAGATAGAGAGTACATAAGAGTAAAAGAACGAGAGACTAACCACAAGACAGAAAACTCAATATACAAAAATCCCTTCTGAAAAAGGGGGGTGAAAGAGGAGAATCAAAAAGCCATCTTTTTAATAGTTACAGTGAAATATTATCAAAGCAACCAACAAAAAGACGCTGATCCCCAAACAACAATCCTAAAAACTATCTTGCGCCGCTCCTTCCTTAGCTTGTGTGTTTATTGCTTGGTTTCCTTCCCTTCATATAGGGCTCCATAAGACGTGCATATCCATGCAAAGGTGGTTAATCTCATCATAAATATGAGCTATAACCCAGGGTGGTGGAGAAGAATTTGTAGCCCAAGCAATAACATTCTTGGAGTCTTCCTCTATAATAAAAGACTCTAATCTGATGGGAAGAATCTGATGGGAAGAAGGAGCTTAACGCCCTCAAGAAGCGCAGTTGCCTCCTCCTCCATAGAGTCGGTATGACATATGAATTTGGAAATGGAAGCAATAGTGGAGCCGGACTGGTCCCTGAGAATGGCACCAATTCCTACGGGTCCGAGGTTCCCAAGAGAGCATCTGTTGAAGTTAAGCTTGAAATGACCCGGGTTAGGTGGTCTCCTCAGAGGTAGTCGCATACTACCATGCTGCATGGTCACAACCCAATCCTGGATAAAACTGGATGGGAGGACCCCTTTAAAGCTCTTGTGGTTGGTAGCCCAAAACACAACCGAAGATTTAAGCTTAACAAAAGTATTGTACCAGGAGAAGTGATCTCCTTGGAAAATTCTATTGTTTCGCTTGATCCATATAGCCCAAATAGAAGTTGCCACCGCAAATTTTCACAGTAGAATACCTGGCTTAGGTTAATGTTAAAGTTGCATGGATGTAGGGATAAGGGGTATCGAGGCTGGTAACACCCACCAGACGTTGAAGAGTTGTAGCAGTTCACCCCATATCCTAAAGGCGAACGGACAGTGTAAGAGCAAGTGTGCGTATGCAAAGAACACATCAATTAGGTAAAGGAATACCATATCTTTGAAGCTGGTCTATAGTAAGTACCCTTTGGGAGAGAGCAAGACACATGAATACTTGAAGCTTGGGAGGGGTGAAGGATGACCATGCTAAAGCTACACTGGAGGAGGGAGAAAGAGGTAAGGTGGGTGGTTGGGTAAGTTTTGATAGAAGGATGAAACTGTGAAGACTCTTGTGGCACTAGGAGTCCAAATGATCTTGTCGTCTCCCTGTGGGGCTAGTAAAGCAAAGATGCAGGGCTGCGGCAAGATCCGAGAAATTAGAGATCTCAGTCTTGTTAACCGGATGCCTGAAAGTTGGATTCCAAGAGCGAGATGACCCTGCGGCTGCCATCTCGTCTGCCACAGATGCTCCTTGTGAGCAGGCGAGCAACTAGAGGTCTGGGTACCTATCCCTAAGAGTTTCGTGACCGATCCAAAGATCATGCCAAAACAGAACTGGAGAGCCACCTCTAGGGTGGAAGCGAATGCAGTTTTTGAAAAGCTGAAAAGAAGAGCATAACGATCTCCAACTTCTAGATGATCCACGGTTAGTTTTGCAGTCGGGTACTCAAGGGGAAGAAGGAATGTGATATTTGTGCCCAAAGATGTCGATCCAAAGTTGATCCCTTTGGGTAGCCAAACGCCACCATCACTTACCAAGAAGCGCTAAGTTATGTTTTCTTAAGTTTCTAATCCCGAGTCCTCCTTGCCTTTTCGGTTCACTTAATTTATCCCAAGAGATGAGGTGGAATTTGTGATTAGCTGCCTCTCCTGACCAAAAGAACCTTCGAATTAACTGTTCGATCTGAGAGCTCACTGCTACAGGCATGTGAAATCAGAATGGGAGAACTTTGGAAGTTTACATATGTACTCATTGGGAAGCCCCTTAACTTGGTATTTTAAATTCACCTTTGATGGCATCTCTCTTGAGAACCCTGACCCAGTAGGAGGTGGCAGTGCACTAGAGATTGCTTAGAGTGATGTGGAAGACTTTCTTGGGTTATTTGTGACTCATCTCCATTGGGGTCGATTCCCTCTTGGCTTGCTTGAGAGTCTTTGTTTCCATGTTCTGTAGAATTCTGCTGAGCTACTGGTGGAGAGCAAGTTGCTCGATGTCACCAGGTTGGTGTCTTGAGATTCTGCATACCCTTGTAGATTTGTGGACTTGGGCTTCACAGGAGACCTCGTTCACCTTATCCACTCTATTTGACTTTATTTCTCTATTTAGGGTTTCTCTTCATCATATGCTTTACTGATAGGTTTGCTAAGGAGGTTGTGGTGTTGGACAATCTCTCATCATGGGGCATTCTCTCTGGCTGGTGACTCTGCTGTTCCTCCCATCTTTCCTTTTCATTATCTCCTCTGTCTCTTGTTGTGTGTGCACTCTGTTTGTCTATGCTTTAATTACAACATATGGTGTTCATCTTTCAGTGGATGGATGCTTATTAAGAACAGAAGCTGGTCTCGTGCGGTGGTCAATTGTGGTGGTTACAGACGTTTCGTATATGATGTATCATAAATCAGAAGAATTGGATAAAATATGAGTGGGGGCGCTAAGTTGGTATTTGATGGATTCTGTAAATTTGGGATTGGGTGCAGAGTGAGTGGTTTTTGTGGACTTTGCCTTCTTAGTAATTTCTGTCTGACATCATCTGCCATGGAGTCAACATTCATTGGAATAAAGCACTGGGGATATGTACATTAAATGGAGTCTTAAGGTACTATTGTGTGTGTAATAGTACCTTAAAATGCTTTATAATGGATTTCCATATCGAAAGGATGACATTTTTGAGTGGTTCTTGAAATGATGTATGATGATATACATATTAGTGTGATTATCTAGGCTATATATAAGATGGAACTTTGCTGATCACTTTAATTCTTGATTCTTCAATCAATGTTACATGTTTCTTGTGATGGATTAGCCTTTTGTAAGTTCTATGACTCATGAAATGATATTCTGTCAAAACTATTGAGCATATGTTTCGATCAAAGCTATAATTCTATCATTTATGCCTGTCTTGATCAAAATTTTAGGTACACTGATAGAAGGAAAATTGCAGTGGACCACTTTTTGAAAGCATTGGAAATGGATCCATTCCTTTGGGCTGCGTATGAGGAACTCTGCATACTGGGTAAGTGTGTTGCTGGTTTTTGTTATTTTTTAAAGTATAAAGATCAATGTTTCCAATGTTTCATTATGAAGCGTGCAAACTAATTTCAAGCATGGCAGCTGGAGCTGGTAATAATTGCTTTTAATCTTGGGGTTATTAGGTATGTAGTTTCTGACACAATTCCTCATGAGGGGTCCTTGAATTCGAACTCAGATGTATGAGTTGCAGTTTTATGCATGCTACCGCTCCCTTGTCTGTTAGCAAAATATGAGATGTCCAATGTTGGTAGACTGTCTGTCAGTCCTAAGCATGAATTATATGTCACCAAGCATTCTTTGATAGCCGTTTTATGAATATGATCCTGCCTGTATAGACTTGGAGGAGCAATATTCATCATCTCATAAATCTTTGTCCTCAAAGGTTTTTACTATAGTTTTAAGTTTGATTTTGTTGGTTTTTATTTATTTATTTAATTATTCAATTTTTTTTGGGGGGAGGCACTTTGGCATTTTAGATAAAAGATTAAAACACCAAAGAAGTGGTGGTGAACACCATCAGGAGCACTCTTGTAGCAAAAAAAGACAGTTTGATGTAGTGTTATGAGATTTGCTTCGTTTTGGTCTCTTCATTTGAAGTCTTTAGGTTTTACAGTCAAATTGACGCAAAGCGAATCACTTCCTGATATACTTCAATATACTTATTAATTTAAAAAGTCCCTCTGAAATATATTCAAAATTTGTATAGAATACCTCGACAATATTGAGATTTGCTTTGAACTACCTCTATGATAATGGGAATTTGGTAAAGGTACCTTGTATATCAATACGTTTTGAATTGTACATGTTGTTTTTTTAAATTTTTATTTTTATTATTTTTTAAAACACACCCAAAGACTTCCCTTGTATTCGATGAAGAGCCGAAGGTATTTCCTTTCCTGGCCAAAAAAAGAGCTGTTTGAAGCGAATATGACAACAGTGGTTTGAAGCATGTGTTTGGTGTTTAACGTCAAAGAACTGTATTGAAATTGTTAACTTAAAATATTTTTAAGTTGAAAGTATTCTTAGAAATTTGTTTGTATAAAAGCATGTTACCAAGAAATTTGTGATCAATTAGAAAAATTATCCAAAAAAAGAACTTGGATATACAAAATTTGGAATAAAATGCAGTTTTTGGAATTTTAAGTGCTTCGGTAGTATGTCCCTTGCAGGAAGTGCCCATTTTCACGTGAATTTATATGCATCTTCTCACCTTTCATCCTTCTTAATGCATATATAAATCTTGGATAACGATAATTAATGCTTAGGTCTACCATTATTATAGTTGTGAAAATATATATGTGAGAAGCTCAAATGTGCCCGAACTTCATTGAGGTTTGTATCTTGATGTCTTTTGGATTACTGCGAAATTTCTTACTAGGTTTAAGAAGCTTGTGTTTTGGTGGGGCGTAACAGGCTGGGCCACGGTTAGTCCCCCTGCTCTAGACTCTGGTGGCTTACCCCTGGCCCTGTTTGGGGCATACCCTGGCTCAAGTTCCCTGGCCCTGTTTGGGGCATACCCTGGCTCAAGTTCCCTGGCCCTTTTGGTCTATGGGTGGCCTTCGCGTGGCCGAGCTCTGCCCTATTGCCCAGTATTTCTATCCTTACAATATCTTCTAATATAGATATTGTTCCTGTCATGTAATATATATATATCTCTTGCTGATTTAGGTTAATGTAAATTGATTTTTTCCTACATCAAATGGCCCTCTCTCTCTCTCTCCTCTCCAATCTGTTACAGCATGTTCTATATTTTTCTCGTTAATTGATTTTACCTCATACATAATCCATCCATCTATCTCTTTAAAAGGAGTCAAAGAAATTTTCAAAGAATGAAATAACAGAATATATTAAATTTATTTTCTCTGTTAATAATTTTCTCTCTAATTCACCTTTTGTTCTTTAGGGCATTAAGAGAGATATACTAAAAATTTGTGAGGCTTCCCGCTAGATAGATTAAAAGATATGGAGAGATCTCAAGGAGTCTTGTTATTATTGGAGGATTCTATAATACTCCTTTAAAGTGAGATACTTACTTATTTCCCTTTTTCTTAGTTGCTTCAGTGAGAATGACATGAGATAAAAAGCAAGATAAAAAACATTCTCATCTTGAAAGATAAATTATTTGTATGTTTAGATATGAGAAGTTTTAGACTCTTCAACTGGGCCTGGATTTCAGGCTTGGGCCCTACATGTGGGCCAAAGCTTGATTATGCCGGGCTGGGCCAGGCCGGCCAGCCCATTGCCATCCCTATTTGTTTGGAAATGGAATTGTTCTCAAGTATTTTTAAAAATATTCATGCTTGACTCTTTGTGTCACCATTGCATGATGGTTTTGGTGTCTTATGTTCAAAAAATTGTTTTTAAAATATTTTAATAATTCATTTCCCTTGTGATTCACCCACATTAGATCTTTTAGGTGGCACATAACTGATCACCCTCTATGCCTGGTTATGTTTTTTAATGTCTCCATATATACCTTAATTGAGGTTCAGGGTGTTTCATTTGTGTTTTTAAGGTGCTGCAGAAAAGGCATCTGACATCTTTGGGGAGTCAGCTGTACTCCGCCTTCAACAAAAGCATCTGTCATGGGACATGAGCTCTAAGTACTCAGAGTCTGGAGCTGATGATCACAGCACTCTGTTGGGGACTAGGTCATTATCTGCAAATGATTCAAGTCCAAGGCATTTGAAGCAATTACATGATAATGGTCATAGAGAAATAGCTGCCCATTCTCAAGGCACTACAGTTGGAACAGGGAAAGGGACTCAACACTCAAATAGTGGGCCACCTAATGTATCACTTTACAGTACTCCTTCTCCGGTTTCAACCCAGGTAATAAAAGAATTATCAGTTTCCTTTAAACATTGCTTTTTGTATTAATGATGGGAGTATTTATCTAATGAACTTTTTTAAAGTACTCAAGTTACAAAGATTGGGAACATAAAGTGATCTCTTCTAAATCTTGTTGCTTATCTATTGTCTTTGTTGGTTTTGCAGTTTTCTGCTGCTCCTCCGCCTTTGTATAGAAATGCTCATGCTCAGTCAAACATGAGCATGGTGGGTGGAGAAGGTTCTCCCAGGTCAGCTGCCAATGCTGTTAATCAAGCCCCTAGGAAAAAAATTATGGATGAGGGGAAACTGCGTAAGGTACCCATCCTTCGCTTATGACATTTCAATTTTAAGTATCCATTTGAATTCCTTGGAATCATTCCTTTGTATCGATGGCAATTTGATATTGGGGTGTGTTACTCCCTGTAAGAGAGTTTGTAGTCTTGTTGAACAAGTCAAACCTGCAAATGGGTTCTATTGGTTATGTACCATTGTGTAGCTTTGTATTATCTGGTAGAACCAGTCCGTAAAATTTTTGTATCAGGCTATAGTTTGATAGGTCAAGAACCATCAGAATGCCTGTTATTTTCCCAGAAGTATCATCAAAGATTTTCATTGTTAGAGACAAGAAATTGATTTCAGCTTGCACGTCTTGACCGTTGTGAATTATGTGATATAATGCTACTAATTCTGCATTTTCTTGGTCTGCATGTTCCCTTTCTTTGGATTTCCATGAGTTAAGCTTGACCTCATCTTGATGGGCAAGTGTGTTCCAAATCCAAATCATTCCTTGTTTTCTCCACATTCTGTTGCCATGAAGTATCAGCAGGCATCCTAAAGCAATTGTTATTTCCTGTCACCTGTCATTGATGACTTTATAGTTTTCCCTTAATCATTCCTGTTGGTTGGGGTTGAGTGCAGAGTTCTCGATCATCTTCTGCCCGTGCTGCCTATTCTCAGGTGCATGCTCTTTCTTGTCTTTTTTGTGTTGTGCTGTCTTAATCTTATTACTCTTTTCTGGACCTATTTCTTGTTCCTCTCTTTATCTATTTTCTGTATCCCTTTATCCATATATCATCCTTTGGTGGCTAAACATGAGATGCATACTCAAAAACTATGATTTGAGACAGTCAGAAAGAGAGACCCCATTAGGAGACAGATTAAAACCCTTCTTATCTTGTTCCTTGTGTTCTTTTATTTATTTTTGGTTTAGTTGATGTTTGTTAAAGTTCCTCCATTGGTGTCAATGCATTGAGGAATACTTGTTTCCCTTGTTAGTTATCAGTGGCATCAAGGTACCCATGAATTCCTCAGGGAAAATGATAATCTTTGCATGTGCTTATGATATTATGTGTTGTGATTTGAGTTACATTTATTATATATATGTACATGTACTTCTGAAGTGATGTTATGGCTTGAATGCTCCAATGTCAGGTTTCTGGGAGATTATTTTCTGATTCTGGGCTTCGGAGAAGTAGCAGGCTTGCAAGTGACACATCATCTCAAGCAAGTTCAAATGCTTCACACGTAGGGGGAAATGGACCCAGTCATTCTTCTGCCAAACTATTTGGAAGTTTTCCTTCGACTTCTAAAATGAATTCTGGATCAGGTCGTTCAGGGACAGCTCGCAAGGGACATTCCTGGAGTACTGAAAATTTTGATGAAGGTGACATGTCCAAGTTTTCCACCAGTTGCTCATGAATTTTTGTAACTCACTGTTGTATTAAGTGATCTAGTGAATTGCTTTTTATGTTGTCTTGTCAATTCTTATAATACATTATTAGTAAACTAGTCTGTGTATAAACAACAATATACTTAAATAAAAAAAAAAGGAAATACTTATAACATCTGTGATAAATGTAATATTACATTGGAAGAATTTATGTGAGAAATTGAGTTTCCCACAGTTTTGTGACATCACCCAGCCATCCAATGTCAACAGCAGACTGCAGTGGTGTGTCATTCCACCACTCAATGTCCCTCAAAAGAACTTGATGGACTTTGAGCTGAGGAATGACACGCCCTAGCTGTTGGAATGGTGTTAAAGAACTGAGGGATGCTTAAGTACGCATACTGTATAAAAACTTATGATCTATTAATTTTTTATTTTTAGACTTATGAGTTGTTCTACTTTTCTGGCACAACTCTCTCTCTCTCTCTGCCTCTCTGTGAGCGCGTGCATACTTGTGTGCGTATGTGCGGGACTGCAGGTGGATGGCTGTGTACCTGCATGGTGTGCATCCTGTAGCAATTTGTATCATTGTGTAAGGTCTCATTTGCTTTATTATATTACATTTTGGCTGACTTAATTGTTCTATTACTGCATTGTTCTGTTATCCGTACCCGAACCACATCTGATTTTTTAAGCTTTGGTTTGCTGACAAATTACAAGTGGTCTTTGAAATTGATAATCTATTTAATTCTCTATTATGTGATAAATATTTCAAATTTAAAGTTTGTTCAATGCTCTCACTCTTACTGTCATAGAATCATTGTTGGAGTACTTTTTTCTACACTCCTCTTAGGAGATGAGGCGAGAATACCAGATTAAGAGAGCTGATTTTCCTATAGGATTGCCCAACCCATAAATCAAGATTGCTGAAGATGAGAAAATATAATCATGATTATTGAACTTCATGTAAAGCTCTGCAGTATGGACATCCGAGCTGCTTATAGTTTGCATCTTTCTGGCATGATGATCTTCATTAGAGTGTGTTGATCTTAGAAAAGAAAATATTTATGGATCCTAATAATCTCATCTTGTTCTCAGGGAGAAGAATTGATGCTTCTGATGATGCTGGATCTGATGATATGGCAGTATCTAGATCTGCTATATCAGTCTCAGGCGATGACAAAACTCATTTACGGGATAGAACAAATTCAGTAATAGGTGTAGCACCAAATAGTTCGAGAATTGCAAGTGGTGCTCTCGAACTTTTAGGTCTCTTGCGGACTCTTGGGGAAGCCTATAGACTTTCCTGTATGTATAGGGGTCAGGTATGCAATAGCTGTAGATAATAAAAGAACAGGTTCTCTTCCCATTTACATGCCTTATATATTTCACTCTTTTACTCTGTTGATTCCAATAAAACAGGAGGCATTGGAAGCATATCACAAGCTTTCACAGTCTCAGTATGCTACGGGATGGGTGCTTTGCCAGGTTTTACTTTATTTGAACTATGTTCTTCTCCCCTTTCATTCTTTTACATTTCAATTTATTTTGAAAATTAGGTAAACATCCAAATGCTTAAAAATATGTCTTGTAGTGTTTTGACTTGTCTGAAGAATTGGTTGATGATTTTTTATATGTGCCACATTGTGTTGTAATTTTTTCTGAGATGAAAATTAAAGTGATATAGCAATCTCTGTAGCTTGTTTGTCTGAACTCTAGAAGCATTCGTATTGTTATTTGAATCCATATTTAAGCTTTATTTGCCAAAAATAGTGGATCTTATCCATGTATTTCCCCTTTGTAAGTAATGAACCATGTCTATGTTATCTTGTTCAATTCGTGGTTCTTAGGATGCCTTTCCAGCAGTTTTGGTACTCCTTTATGCAACTGGAGTATCTACTGGAAATTTTCAGGGGAGTATGAAATTTTTATGAGCTATTACATGACATCAAGTAACTTCTCCATGCTTGTACTGATGTGGTTACTCTCTGGGATGTGATGTGCTAATCTCCTCTTCAGGGAACTTAATACTAAACCAGCAGTCCATGAGTCTCCAGAACTTTGGCAAGTAGCTTCCTTTTCCATTATTGCCCTCGACGTGTTCTCCTCATTCTTGTTGCGCATATCTACCCTCATTCTCTTGCTACTGATGTCACTTACATGCTGAAGAATGATTTTGTTCTTCTTTATAATGTAACTCTTTCCAAGGGCTCATGTTGTACACCTTCCTGGCTATTTTTGGGGATAGAGACACAATGTCTACTGTAACCATATAAAGAATCAGGTTCATTGGTCAATGCTTTAAAGTTTAAACCTCCGAAAGTTTGCATTGAGCCATGTCCTCAAGATCTTTTATAAAAAAAACCTTTAAACTTCTGAAGTCTTGCTTTGTGATAGCTCTGTTACATTTTGAATCTTGTGTTCATATATTTGTTACAGGAATACATGTATCACTATCCTTTGTCCATTATTTGTAAATGACTCCTCTATACATTGTTGTGCGGTTTCTCTATAATGAAAGGGAAATAACTTATAGAAATTCTGCTAAATGTTTTATAAAGGTGGGGTTATTTTGTCCATATCCATTGTGTTGTTTTTTTGTTATGCATCTTGGAATATTGTAATGATGTAAACATCCAAAAGGAAAGAAATCCATTTTTGGAACTTGATAAATCTTCATATATTTTGTTGGAATCTTCTCACGTTTTAGACCTGCCTGCTCCCGTGCAAAGTAACAGGAAGAAATTTCTTGTAAACTCTAGATTAAGTTTGATTAACAGAGACATGTTGAAGATTTGGGACTATAGTTATTCATGGTAATGATGGCTCTAGTGTTGCGTGGACGACTGCATGGGTGTCATACCTAGTATATGCCTTTACTCTCTGGTACTCCTGGCCAAAAAGCTAGTACAAGTATGACACATTTGTGCAATTATTTTATAAAATATCTTATATTGTAGCTATATACCAATCTAAAATACATGAAAAGATATTATAAATATAAGAAACATAAAAATACAATTTTATATCATGCAAACAATGTGAAAATATCAACTTCATAATTTTTATTTTTTAAACTAATAATGCTTTTCTCTTTGTTCTCTAATAATAATAAAATGTTGCCTGTAAAGCACTCGACCTTGCCTCCTCCCACTCTTTATCCACTCACAACAAAGCCTCACTCACCCACCCCCCCAAAAAATCCAAGGCTTCACCTGGCTTACTATCTTAAACCAAAACTTAAATTTAGATCGACTGAAGAGGAGAGGATTCAACCTTGCAAAGAGATGTGCTCTTTGCGGAGAGGAAGAAGAATCCCATTCTCATCTTTTTCTCTGCTGCAAGTTCGCCTCTGAAGTAGGGGCCAAACATCACAGAGACTTTGGTTGGCAATGGGTCACCCCAGAGTCCATCAAGGAACTTTTCTCCTCCTCTTCCATTCCCTCTGCCACCCCCCCTACACCTTGGCAGGCATTTTTTTTTGGAGAGATTCCATCCAAGAGACCATTTGGTTCATTTGGGGGAGCAAAACTCGCGGATCTTCTGAGAAGCCAAAAGTTGCGAGAGCCATTGCAGAAAGAGCTAGAGATCTGACGATTTTTTGGGGGAACAATTGGAAGCTTTTCAAGTGCTTTTCCCGGCAAGACTCCCAAACCAATTGGAGGGACATACTACAGTCCAAAACAACGAACCAGGCATTGTCCAAAGTATAAGGGTCAACATAGATGGATGTTCAATGGGAACTTGGGTCCGTACTGTGTTGGTGGAATCTTCTGAGACTTGGTGGGGATCATCCTTGACTCTTTCTCCACACACATCAATTTCGACGATTCAAACTGGGTGGAAGCAAAGGCCTTTCTTGAAGCTCTCAAGAGATTCAATCCAAGTTGGGGGAACCACTTGCTTATAGAGGCTGACTCCAGAAACGTTATCTATTGGGCATCTTGCATATCACAGTCTTCTTGGCGACTGACCCATATTTTTCTATCACATTATTCATTTATGTGGGCCACTTTGAGTCGACTTCCGTCATACTTGGCAGGAGGCAAACTTGGTAGTTAATTTGCTTACAAAAAAAGAGCCGCTCTTGTACCCACATCTCTCCAGCTGTGATTTTTTGGTTTTTCTGTAATTTTTTTATTTTTCTTGGTTTTTTATCTTATGGATTTTGAGTAGAGCCCCGGCAAGTGGGATGCCTACCTAAGCAACCTCCGTCCTGCACTGCAATTATCTCAGGTCGTACATTTTCTTTTCTCTCTTCTCCCTCCTATCTTCTCCTTTCTCCCTCTTTTTTTGCCACTTTTTTCTTATCTCCCTGTTCTTGCTCTCACCACCCACTCTTATTGATACTAACTCATTCCTGTCTGTTATCTCATCTCTACTTCCATATGGTCTCACTCTTCTAACCTCACCTCTCTCTCTACCTGCGAACCACAATATCTTATCTTTTTATATTTCTGCGACCTGAGGGGTGGTTTTACATGTCTTTTTTGTTTTTTTTGTTTTTTATTTTTCTGGATTTTATCACTATGTGGAATGCCCACACCCCTACCTCGAGGGATTTTGTAGAAACTCATAATATGCATTAATGTATTTTCACCAGCACTTCAAAAAATAATAAAATATTGGCTATCATCTCACATGCATCATGGGTTGCACAGGTTTAGGATGTTACTCCTCTAATTGAGTGGTCAGGGGATCAAACCCTGCCAATGGCAATCTTTTCTGACTCACCATATGCAATGACCTTTCACACAATGACCACCATACACATCGCCCGTGTTATACGTTATCCACCACATTACACAGCATTCCGTCATACACAAGACCAACTTACTCTACGTAATTGTTCATACACGATACCAACCCACCATATATAATCATGTCTCCTTCACCGATATGTCTGACTAGTATTGACACTCCATGTTAGAGGCTTATCACAATCAACAAGTACGATTAGCGTGTCTGACACATATTTCGATGTGTCTACACATGTCTAAGGTTGACAGTAACACAAAACAAGAATTGGGGTCGGGTGACAGCTTGGCCATGCCATCTGGTTGAAGGGAGATTATGGATTGGTCTTCCTGGTATGCTGGTGTATAGGATCATGAAACGTACAAGGAATGTGTATGAGTTAATGTTTGCGTGCATATAAATTTTTTAATTTATTTATTAACCTTTATTGATGATAGAAGTGAAAAGTAAACAATGGATATCAGATGTTACAATGAAAGAATGGAATGATTGCGTGTAGTTATAAAACAGTGCCTTTGGCAAAGCTTGAACTACCACCCTTCTCTTATGAAGAGAAACCTCTTATTGCTATGCCCCACCCACTGCACTTGTGCTATGATATGCAATTTTTTGTAATTAATGGAGCAAAGAAGCATTATTTTGAAAAATAAAAAATATAAAGATGATAGTTTCAATTTCTTTGCATGAAAAAAGATATTTTATCTTTACTTATTTGTATTACTTTTTGTGTTTTTAATTTTTTATAAATATTATATATAAAGTATTTATATAATATACTTGGACGGATGTGTCTTAGCCTTGTTGGCTTTCGACTCATAGCACTAGACACCTATTCTAGACACGACACTAGTGTCAGTGTCCTTCTAACGTGAATCATTATTCCATTTATCACCAAAATCAACTTTTTAAAAATATTATAACAGAATGTTTATATAATATACTTGGACGGATGTATCTTAACCTTGTTGGCTTTTGGCTCAGAGCACTAGACACCTATTCTAGGCACGACACCTGTGTCAATGTCCTTGTAACGTGAGTCATTATTCTATATGTCACCGAAATCAACCAAAACTCTAGCAAGTAATAAATGTTTTCAATCCTCTTCTGCTCACCAAATCTAATTTATATTTATTGTTTGTGCCATTTGCAAATGTCCATCTTTTTCCTCATCAAAAACTGTATTTTATTCAAGAGTTCCAATTTGACTCGTTAGCTCTTGGTCTAATCATTTGAGGGAGAGTTTCACTTTATTAGCATATTAATGCGATAGTATAATAATTAATTTTATGAATTTGCACTCTCTTGTAGCTGCGTGGGTATTGAACTTTGATTTTGAGAAGTTCGGGTTTGTTTCTGTCATATTTGAATCTGAGAGTACATATAGATCCTTGACTGGCCTCGCCTGTCCCAAATCACTACTTTGGGAGCTTGGCTCATCTTTATGCCACCATGCCAGCCTTGGGCCCTTGAGCCGGGCCCCGGCCCATTGCCAGCCTAATTAAGGCTTCCTTGCACATGTAGAATAAAGATTGACTTCTAATTTCCTGGACTTATATTGTCTTATTCCATTAGATTTGAGGAATATTCTATCACCAATTTTATTTTTAATTATCAGTCTCTTTAATATGATAGTCATTATCAAAGTTATGGTGAACTCTTGGGCTAAAAATTCTAAATCTTTCAAATGCTATGTCACCACAGATTTCCTTAACAGTTGGCAGGCCATCATAAAAGCTAGGCCACTTCAATTCTCTCAGTTTCCTAAGACCCCTGACATTGGGCAGATCAAACTTTGATGGTTGCTCACTCAGCAACCCTGGCTAAGCTGGTTTTGGGGGACTCTTTAGAGACTACGACGAAAAGTCCTTCCTCTCTTTCTGCGGTTTAATTTGGCATACTGATTCCACAATGGCTGAAACTTGGGCTCTCCTGAGGGCATCAAAAGATTCAACGAGGGATGCGGTAACTTTGTAGTCATTGACAGTGACTCAAAGCGTTTCATATCTTGGGCATCTGGTGCTTCTCCCTGCCCAGGGTGGTTCGAGCACATTTTTGAACAAATCTTTGACCTTCACAGGCATATTCTTGCTAACTTTCGGCTTATTTGGTGGGAGGCAAACTCTGCCGACACCCTTGCCCAGAAGGAGCTAGATCTGGAAATGACTCTGGAACTCCTCTGAGACCTTTTTGGTCTTGGTTTCATTGACTTTTGCTCTTTCTTCAGTTTTTCAGGGATTGATATACCCTTTATGGTGTATAGAGTGTTTTCCTAAGCACCCATTTTACAATTTTTGTGATGTTTAGAGCACCCGTGTTGTGGGTCACCAAGGCAATGTTTGACTGACCTTCTCTGGCCGAATGGGTCTCGTGGACTCCCAAATTGGCTGAATTCCTAGCCCTACTTTACAGAATCAAGCTTTTTGATCTCGACTGGGCTTGCAGCCTATAGTAATAGGGAATTCCAGCAACGTTATACCCTCGCTTTCGAAATCCATTCCAATCCATTGGAGACCTGACCAAGTGTTCACCAGTATTTTTTTTCCTCCAACTTCAAGTGGCCTTTGTCCACACTTTGAGGCAATCAGACTCCACTGCAGATTCTTTGGAGAAGGGGGAAGTCCATAAAGCAGAGCTTTCTGTTATTTACCAGCGGCTCAACCCTTAATTCAACTGCAGCATTCATTCCTTCTTTCGTCTTAGCGCCATTTTCTACTTCCTGATTCTTTTGTATAGAAACTTTTTCTTGATAAACCCAAATTTTGTATATCCTGTCATCACCAACATTTTGTACCATTTTTATTGGGATACAATAATTAACATTTTAAACAAAAGAAAAAGATAAGAAAATGAATGCTCATTTACTATTAAGATAAATTATGGATTTCTTATTTTTAACTCTTTATTTTCAAGTTAAAAATAAAGAAAATAATACCCCTATTTAAACTTTTTTAGATGTGAAACTTTTATTGGATTACTTATACTACATCTATTAAATTTATATTGCATAGTTAAATCATACTACAGGCATTCAATTTCTTAAGATATTAATATTTTAGTCATTGCCAGGTGATGGTAGCTGTCCATTTTGTTTAGTTTAATAGAAGCCTTTGGATTCTTGTTTTTACTTCAATTAGTAGAAATTCTTTACTTGGAAAGCAGGAATCTTTTCCTAGACATTACATTTCTAGTGAATAACAGAATAAGATATGCATGCACACATTTTCCAGTGAATTAAAATAGGAATTTAAATTTTCTAGGCTTCTTTAAAAAGTAATAGTATGCTTTCTTATTTATTTTTAGAATTTTTCAGACTTTATTGTATGAAATAATTTATTAAAAAGATTAAATAAGAGATTTGAGAAAACAGTTTTTTTCTTTTTTACATAATAGTTCTAAACTTCTAATAAATAAGATAAAATCTTAATTTATGGATATTTACAATTTATTCATCCAAAAATAAAGTGCACTTCTGATATTCTACAGTTTCTTATTTCTTATTTCGTATATTTAATACTCTATATAGTCTACAATATAAATCTTAGTCTAAGCTGGAGCCACTGGACCAGGCATTACGGGCCATGGCTGCCTAGCTGAGGCCCCTGCCTGATAGGCAACTGGGCTTGAGATTTCATCCCTGGGCTGGCTTGCCCACGACATATGGGGTCCCAGGCCTGAGCCCTACCCAATGGACCTTAGCCAGCCCAGGCCGCCCATCCTGATTAAGGCTGGCCAGTCTAGCCTGGGCTGCCTATGACCCATTTGAGGGGTGGATTGGTAGGAATTGAGGATATTGTAATGTTGATCAATGCTTTTGGGCTTGGGTTTGGGCCGGGGTTGGTTAAGCCTAGTCCTACGCCAACTAGCAATTGCACTGGCCCGACCCGGCCTGGACCCCAAGGGTACTAATCCAAATAGGGCCCGCGCAAGCCCTGCCAAATGAACCTTAACCATGCCTTGTCCCAACCAGATTAAGTCCAGCTAGCCTAGCCTAGGCTGGACTCGACCCATTTGACGGAACCTGTGGCAATAAAATTGAACTGCCATGAATCCCATTCAACCAATTTTTGTAGCCCTTTATGATCCCCTTTTCTATTCTCCCTTATTGATGTTTGACTAGATCATCATCATCATTCGAGCCTTATCCCAACTATTTGGGGTTGGCTACACGAATCCTGTCCTGCCATTCTGCTTTGTCAAGGGCTATAGCCTCAGTTAGACAATAAGTCACCATATCTTTTATCACTCCCTCCTAATTGTTGCTATTCTAGGTCGATGCTGCACATGGCTAGACCACCTAAGTTTACTTTCCGTCATCTTATCGCTGACTGGAGCTACCCTAAATTCCCTCAAAATTTTGAAGGCATGGTCTCTCTCTCTCTCTCTCTCTTCTCATATTTCTTTGCTACTCTCTTTTTCAGTCTCTTCATATTTCTTTGCAGCTCTCTTTTTCAGTTTTCCTCTCCCATCCCTCAAAGAATCTCTCGCTCTTCATCCATTTCTTGAGACCCAAGAAATCCTCTCTCCTTCAAGAGAGAGAGAGAGGGAGAGGCTAGAGGATTTTTTTGTATACGGAAGTCTTCTCCTGCTCTCATTATTCTTTCTCTGAAACTTTTATCTGTCGATGTGCTTCCTCTATCCCTCAAATAAGCCCTCTCTCCCTCTCCATTCATTTTTTTCCTTGGAAGCCCAATCAATCCTCTCTTTGTACACCAGTGGTTGATCTTCACTCTCTCTCTCCCGTTAACACTATTGGTATATCTTTCTCTGTCTCACAGCTGAAGAAAAATATAGACCGCCAATTCTATGCATTTCTAACCATTGTGTTTCTATCTCCTTTATTCGTATCTCCTAGAGAACCCAACCCCACAGCCACCAACATACTATAACCCTAAAATGCCTTGCAACCTGTGGTTCACTTGTCCAAAATCCTTTCTAGCCCTGGCATCATGGAAGCTTGCCAGGTCAGGCTAGTCGTTTCCAACCAGGCTGTTGGTTTCTTATGCCTACCGCTCTTCCCTTAAATCAAATAATACCCAGTAACCCAGTTTAACTCGTCAAATTTGATATCCAATGTCTTTGTAAGATGATTTTGCATATAATAATATCGAAGTGTTGAATGCCAACTAGGGACCAGTTCAGACAGTGGTCTTTTTTAAAAGTTGAATACTTTTTTTCCAGTTCAAATCCCACCATGAGCATACTGTTAAAAATAATATTTATCAATAAAGGGCCAATTGCTCGTATTATTTATACTTTAAATTGAACTTTGTGGAGGGTATTATGATCATTTTATCACAAACTGGCTGTGCTGACCTGACTCAGACCCACTACAGCCTGGTGGATGGAGCCTTGCTAGGCCTGGGCCCATCCCAATCACAAACTTGGACCCAGATTTCCCTGCCTTGGCAAGCTCGATAGTCAGGATTGAGGCCTTGTCTGGCCAGGCATGGCGAGCCGGGCTGGTCAAATTTCATCCCATCCCTAAGTTCTATATTGTTTCAGATTACTAAATGTCTAATGAAGATGTAATCATGTGACTTCTCTTCCTTTCATGGGGCGTGTGGGGTCTAGAATTAGTCGATGATTTATGGGATACCCTTTGAAAATCAATAAATATGATGTAGCGTTGTCTTCTTTTTCAAATCAGTGAGGAAGTGAATTGTCAAGAAAAAGAAACTCAATTATAGCAATTGTAATCAACTTGTGCTTGAGCATTTCCTCATCCTAGAGGTACATGAGAATATGGGATGTTGACTTTGCGTAGCATAATATCATATTCTGTTTTTGAAATCTTTATGTTTAATCTGAGGTTTGTTCATGTAGACTTTGTTGGTGTACAGCATCTTATCATATGTATGTTATTCTCTGCTTCCTGCAGTTCTTTTTTCTACTTGGTATTGGTATGATTGTTGGTGCTAGAAAACACACTTGATTCTAGTTCTTTTGCCTGCATAATGTGTGATCAGAGGCTTTTAGCTATAGACTTGCAGATTGTGTGTGTTTGTAATTCTTTGTTGCTACAATATCTGCAAATTTAGGTTGGAAAGGCATTCTTTGAGATGGTGGATTATTTGGAGGCTGATCGTGCCTTTAGTTGGGCTCGCCGTGTCTCACCGTACACTCTAGAGGGGATGGATATCTACTCTACTGTTCTTTATGTGAGTGCATTTAGCTTTTGAGCAGTTCGTCTTGCATGTATTTCTGAAATTTTTTTGGGTGTTTTTCTATTCTGTTCTTCACTTGTCCCTACATTTTCCATGGGGTTATTGTGGCTAATTGCAGATAACATGATTTTGTGCCTGCCATGCTCTAAATACAGATTGTGATATAATGTAACCAGAAAACTGTAATCTTGACCTATCTGTTTTCATGGATTTTCCTGGTGTACAGCATCTAGAGGAAGAGATGAGGCTAAGCTTCCTGGCCCAAGAGTTGATCTCAACTGATCGGTTATCTCCTCAAGCTTGGTATGTTTTTGTATTTCACTTCATATCTTTACCTTGTATCCCTTGGTTCAGCTTTTATGACATCTGAAAAAGATAAAATCTTGTTAGAATGAAGAATGGAAGGGTATGTTATAATTTTTTGTCTGGGATTTGAGTATAAAATCTTGTAGTTTCTTTTGTGCTTGATCTTGTAAGTGTGCATGTACTACTTCTCATGAATGAAATGATCTTGCAGGTGTGCTATAGGTAATTGTTTCAGCTTACAAAAAGACCATGAAACTGCTCTCAAGAATTTTCAGCGTGCTGTGCATCTCAATCCCCGGTTTCCTTATGCTCACACGCTTTGTGGCCATGAGTAAGTTAATAGTATTTCTTATTTTATGTTTCACCACACAAAAATGGTTCTTGTTAGAAATTTATGCAAATATTCTCACTAGCTACTGTTGGCGGTAATTGTGTAATTGGCTTGGCATTGTGCACAGGTACGTTGCATTGGAGGATTTTGACAATGGGATAAAGTGCTTCCAAAGTGCACTTCGGTCAGATTCAAGGCACTACAATGCCTGGTATGGTCTTGGAACTATTTACCTTCGCCAAGAAAAATTTGGATTTGCAGAACACCATTTTCGGAGGGCCTTCCAGATCAACTCACGTTCCTCTGTTCTTATGTGTTACCTGGGAATGGCTTTGCATTCTTTGAAGGTTTGTAAACCTAGTGAGAAATTTATGTGATGCGTTTGTTTATTTAGGTGTCTTTATAATTGTTTTTATAATTTATTGTTTTTGGTATAAATGCATAAGATTGGTTCAACATTGATGAGTTCATTCCATGATTCCTTTGCGGCAGTTTCAGCTTGCAACCATGGAAACTTAGCCTTCTCATCCGGCCATTCACAGTGTTGATTAATGAGCCCATATTCATTGCTGATTTTTTGCCTTTTCTGGTAGTTTCTTTACTTTGTTCGTGTGAGTGGTTTGAAATAGCAAATAACAGTAATTTAGAGAGAGTGGTTTGAAATAGCAAAAACAGTAATTTAGAATTACAGAGCTAGAACATTTCCTACTCTAGTGTATCAGTGGCTTGACGGGAAAACTGGTAAGTGAAGTAACATCAGACCATTGACATTTTTGGGGGAAAGGAAGATACAAGCCTTTACAGAATTTATTGGAGTTGAAGAGGATGAAAGAAGCGTCTAATTGATGAAAAGAGGGTCAGAAGGGTCATATCACAGATAAGATTAGCAGAACGTGTTTAGGCACGAGAAGTCACTAGGCATCAAACAACCACGGTAACGTAGTCGGATGGGCACTGCAATATATATTTTATGCTAGCATATGAATAACCACATCAGGTTTTACTACAGTGTTCTTTCATGAATTTCATGAACGTGTCTGGATCAATATGGGATTGAAGTTCATCACCTTTGCATTAAAAGTGGCAGTTGTAAACGACATTCTAGATTTTCAACATACTGGTTTGGTGTTTGGCATTGATCTAGTGAAGGTTGTTTCAGTTACTAGGAATTACCTTGTTGACTTGTTTCCCCAATTAGTTGGGAAAAGGCTTTGGCGATGATGATGATGATGAATTACCTTGTTGGTTTGTTTCTCCTTTGCTTCGGGCTTGTCGCCGATGTGAAGAGGCTATTGAATCTTTGAAAATTTAATCTCTAGTTCAGAATTAAAACATAGACTTAATTTGTTTTTATTTTTTGTTCGTGTCCCACTTTGTTGCGGTCTTTTTATTCTCATTTCAACCCCAGGATCTTTTATGTTTTGAATCAGAAAGTGGTTCAGGTATTTGATGTTGGAACCCTTTTTTTTTTATGTCTAGGCTGGTTTAGACAAACAATATCCGAACGAATTTTGTACTAAAAAGAAAAATGGATTCTTACTTAGGGTGCAAGAGTTCCCGAGATCAATTCTGGGAATGCTCGTCTTTCCATCATTTCATCATGGCTCTAAAAGTTACTCTTGAATGGTTATTATATATATATATATATATATATTTTTAAAAAAGACAAGGGTTTGGGTTTGGAAATGTTTTAACTGAAAAAGTGAAAGACCATTGTTCAGATATCGAATGTCCAAAGGGAAGGGGGAGGGGAGAAGGAGGGGATAAATAGGGAAAAAAAACCAGAAAAAGTCGGACTTGAATGTAAATTAAAAAAATTTAGTATTATTTTTAAATTTCAAAAATTAAATGGGAGTAGAGCATAAATTTCCTTGAATATTTCATTCTTTGGGCTGTTAAACGTGAGAGGAACTCTTGCAGCTAAATAAACCTGTAGACACCCTCTTGGACAAAAAAAAATGTTTAGTAGTTCTTTTTTTTTTGCTTTTTTACTGCCAATTAGGCTGAACCTTAGTGTCAAAACATTTCTATGATGACAAATCCAATTGATAGTGTCCTAATTTTTGCAAAGATGAGAGATTCTCATGCTTTCAACACATGCATTCAACTTATATACTTCATATATCTTGATATGTTTATTTCATGTATGTGCTACGTAGTGCTCAGTTAATGTGCTTCTTTATATTGAATGAAATGCTTTATGTATAGCTGTGAAAAGTATCATTTTAATGTGGGGAACATTAAAATAAGGCACAGTTCAGTGATTTTATTCTTTATAACTGCAAGAGTTTATCTAAAAACTTCTACTTGCATGAATAATTGTGGAAGCTGATTTGTGGTTTACTCTTGAACTGTTTGATGATAAAATACCATTATATGGCAGAGACATGAAGAAGCCCTTGAGATGATTGACAACGCGATATTAGCAGATAAGAAGAACCCTCTACCCATGTTTCAGAAGGCTAATATATTATTTAGCCTTGGGAGGTTTGATGAAGCACTCAAAGATCTTGAACAGCTGAAAGAGTTTGCACCTCGTGAAAGTAGCGTCTATGCGTTAATGGGCAAGGTTTATAAGAGACTCAACAGACCTGAAAAAGCAATTTTCCATTTTGGGAGTGCTCTAGACCTAAAGCCGTGTGCAACAGATGCTGCTGCCATTAAGGTCACTTGCTCTTCTCATTGCCTATTTCTTCAGCTCTTGCTCTCTTAGGTTTCTGATGAGTTCTCAGCATTTATTATTAGATGGGGTGATTCTGTAATTACTACTGCGCATGATTACTGGCCACTGAACTTTCTATTAAATTATCCAACGGCTTTTCAAAATTATTAAAGAACTCCTTGCCTCTTCTTTTCGTTTATTTTGTTAAAGATGTTTGTGTTAATTTTTTCATCATGCTGGCATAACTGTTTTCCCAGCTTCATAATATATATATATATATATATATTGATAATCACTGGCATTTTGAGTTTTATTATTTTTTATTGATGGCGTAAATGTTTTCCCAGCTCCATAAAAGAAAATTGTTCCATATCTAGGCTATTCAAAATCCATCCTTATAGTGTGGAATTATTTTGATTAACTGAAGAAAAAAAGAAAATTTTTTTCATATTTTTTGGTTTTATCAATTGATTTCCCGATCCGACTGAGCTATATTTTCCATCTCAAGTTCTTATTCTCATTTTGGTGCCTATGGGAACAGTCAGCCATTGAGAAATTGCATGTGCCAGAAGAAATCGAGGACAATTTGTAGAATCAAATGATGCAGAGATTGGGAAAAGTTTCACCTCCATGCCCCTTAAAAACAAGGGACTGACCTGCTCGCGCTTTCGACAAAATCATACACGACCCAAATTGGAGAAGAAACTTAGTCACACACGGGTCACTGAGGCAACCTTGTATAGGAGGTAATCCTCCATTTCTGGTTGTCTGAGTTTGCCTGCTTAGTCTCATTTTTGTTGCCTTCTTTTTCCCATTTTTCTTGTATCTGGCAATTAGCTAGAAAAAAAATGAGTTTTAAGCATAACTCCCTCCCTCCCTACTGGCAATTAACCAAAAAAAATGAGTTCAAGTACACCTCCATCCGTCCCTTCTGGCAATTAGCTAAACTAAAAGAGTGTTAAGTATCCCTGCCTCCCTCTCTCTCTCTCTCTCTC
>NW_006499728.1:1508769-1521213 GCF_000471905.2 Amborella trichopoda | reverse complement strand
TTGAACAACTTGTTAAGTCAACATATGTAGACCTCCCCCATGCACTTCCAAACACCTATCAACGTATCATCTGGTCCTAAAAGCTTTCCTATCTTCATCTTTGTCAAAATTTCTTTACACTTCAAATATTCTAATGATTCAAATGTAACTATGACCTCGACTCTCATGTTTGAAACCCCTGAATGCAGTAGCCTCTACGAGTGCCTTCTAGTTGGATTATGATATTGAACCCAATATTTTGTCCACATTATGTAAAAAGATTAAAGAAATACAGGTTAGGGTACACATAAAAAAGCAATAGGTATGATCTGAAGCTCAAAAGAACACTTAAAAAAGCGGCATCGGTGGATTGGGGGTGGATGCCAACATAATGTCCCACCCTCCATTATCAGTGTTACTATATAAAAATAAATAAATAAATTAATTTTTTTAAAAAAACATATACGAGGTTGCAATGTATTCGTAAAATTATTCATGATGAGCTACCATCAATCACCATGACAAGTACGGCGCACCTTTAAAGTATGCTAGAAAATATAGATCAAGTTTAATTTCTAGAAAATCCAAGTTTAATTTCTATTATGAAATTTTAAATTTCAAAAACAATACAGATCAAGTTAAATCTATAAACACTTAAAATTTTTGAAAATAGACATCATAGATAACTTGTTACAAGATACATTATGTTTATAATTTGAAATTCTTTTTTTCTTTATATCCATATATCCTAAGGCGGAGATGATCAATTGGAAGTCTTCCAACTTCAGGATACTATGTTCTATTGAATTTTTGTTGTGCATCTTAATTCTATGGTATTAGGTTGTAACCTTATATAAGCTTTTACTTTTACATCGATTAGAGATCAAATGTCTAACATTTTGCCTATTTTCAACTATTCATCTGTATATCATGTGTTTTCTCGATAGTATTCATCGTCGTCATTTTATTTTATTTTCAATTAATTGTGGTCGGCTACATGAATTATGGTTTTCCATTCTGCTCATTAAAGGTTATATCCTCAATGAGGTCATGAGTTCCCATATCTTTTCGGACAATTTTCAAGCACGTCCTTTTGGACTTACTTTTTGTTCTTTTCAATATTTTTATTTGAACTAATTCGCACCTCCTAACAGATATTGTACTTGGTCGGCGCCACATACGGCCAGCCCACCTAAGTTCACTCTCTCCTTTTATCGTCTATTGGTGCCATGTCGAAATGCTCTCGAATAAATTCATTTCGAATTCAATCCCTTCTTGTTTTGCTAACATTCCGCCCCAATTCGAATAAATTCATTTCGAATCCAATCTCCGCTACACTCATTTTATGAGTTTATTGTTTTTGTCTGCCCAACATTCCGCCCCATAGAGCAATGCTGATATCACCATTTTCCAATAGAACTTACCCTTCAGCCTAATTGGTATACGACGATCACATAAAATTCTAATTGCGCATCCGCATTTCACCCACCCAACTCTAATTCTATATGCGACAGCTTTCTCGATCTCTCCATTTTTTTGGATTATCAATCTAAGATATCTTAAATATGATCTTTTTTTTATCAAAAGGCATACTTAAAGTGTTTAATTGTTCCTCTCTCATCCCAATATAATAGCGGATTCTGCCCGTCACATAAAATTAGGTGCTCCACCCACATTAAAAACCAGTTTAAAGAGTGCGGGACAAAACATTTCTACATGATGCTCTCGCATCCTAAAAGGAATTCCATAAAAGGAAAAGGATTTGGAGAATGACCCTTGATCACCATTCGCCAATATATAAGATTTGTTTTTTTGTTTCTTCCTTCTTTTTCTTCCCTTCGAGCTCCATACTATAGGGGTGGCAACGGGTCCGACTGGACCTGGATCAATCCGAAAAAAATTATAGGACCCGAACCTAGACCTAAATAGTATTTAGGTTGAATATTTGGACTTGGACCTGACCCGAAATTGGACCCATATCCGGACACGGGTCGGGTTGGATTGTAGGGTCCTGAGTTGGATCCGGCTCCATTGCCACTGCTGCATACTAATCAAATTCAATTCGGAAGACGCTAAATTTGAGGAAGTTCAGAAGTTCGGAAATTTTTTGACTTAATTCATAAGATGATTTTGTGGTGGAAATTGTTTCATGCAGGCTGGACTGCATTTCTACATATGCGGTCTAGAAAGTGTAAAGCATCCATCTTAAAGATGGATGCAAGTAGGTGTTCTATCTAAAAACAATGGAAACTAACGGTACAAATGTTTTTTTACTAGAATTATTATTTCTATTTTTAAAAATTTATTTATTTTTTTATATTCATGATCTCCATGTTAGAGATTACATGTCCTTAAAAATTAAGTCCTAAAATCGTTTTCAAAAATAGATTTATTAATAGGCCCACAATTCTACATATGCGGGCTTGGCCTCATAGAAACCAAGTCCTTTTGTTGTAGGTGAAGTACAAAGATAAGTGCAATGAGGAGAACACATTGCACTGATTTCTAGTAAGATATGTTTGTTTACTAGAATTATTATTTTAGCTTTAAAAATTTATTTATTTTTTTATATTCATGATCTCCATGTTACAGAGGCTCGCATGTCTACATATACGGGCTTGGCCTCATAGAAACCGAGTCCTTTTGTGGTAGGTGAAGTACCAAGATCAGTGCAATGAGGAGAACACAGTGAAAGTTTGGTAGATCATGTTGATCATGGTTCACAGCAAAATGTGTATACTCAATATGAACTTGGAGCATTAAATTGTGTATCTATTAGAAGCAAGCTTCGAATTCTTTGGCTGTGATTCCTATAAGGGAAATTTATCAATGAGAGGTTAGCGGTTTAATACTTTTTTTTTCCTTCATATATTTAGATTTAATTTCAAAATACACATAGAATAAACCCATGGTCTTGGAATAGTTTCAAAAAGGTCAATTGTTAAATAGATGATCTCTTCTCAGGTATTTTGATAAAAGAAAAAGTTTATATAAGTACAAGGCTCTAAACAATCAAATTATGGTCACCTCATATATTTCACTAGAAGAGGTTGTTTCGATGCCCAAAAATCCTGGAACTGATCATCTTGACCTCAAGTTACATGAACATGAGAAAAAATGAATTTCAAGTTTTAAAAATAGTGCATCTTATAATGCATTTTTGGACCGTCAACTTTCAAGATTTTTAAGTGCTCATAGATATGTTCAATTTACATTATTTTTGAAACTTTAAATTTTTATAATTAGAAATGAAAATAAATTTTCAGAACATCACAAAAATTTCCAGTATTGAAACAATGTCTTACGAGACAATTTGATAGTACGCCGTATTTTGATCGTTTAGAGCCTCGGTCTTATACAAACCACACCCATAAAATTGAAAGGTTTAAGGGAGTAAACTTGAAGAACTTAAAGAAACTGTATTCAATGAATGGAATTATCTTTTCCACACAATCTTAAAGTCATATTGGTCATCAGTTATCACCACTGGACTAATAGGAATGGGATGTGTTGTTTCTCGGCACCAAATTGATCAAGGTCTCTGATGGAATTACTACAACACATGCCCTGAGGATCCCCTTGATACGGTGTTTAGGGATGACAACAGGTTCGGTCGGATCCGGACCAGGATACCGAAAAAAATTATAGGACCTGGAGCTGATTGGAACCGACCCAAAGTTTTTTTAAAATATATATTTAAATATTATGTTAAATCTACACATGTATTATTTAAAGAAAAAAGTTTATTAAGGTTGCAACCTTAAAGCGTAGAATTACGGATGCACCTAAACAATCCATCGAAAAAGTTTGTTTTAATGTTGAAAAACCCTTTAATTGAACATCTCGACGTCGAGATTTATGAATATAAAGAAAAAAAAGATTTTGAGTCCCAAAAATAGTGCATCTTGCAACACATTATCTAGACCGTCCTTTTTCAAGATTTTCATATAGGCATAGATCTATTTGATTTTAACTATTTTTGGAGGTTAAAATTTTATAATTAGATGAAAAAAATAGATTTTCAGATAATCCTAAGAATGTTTTACACCAAAATTACATTTTATAACAAAATTTGGTGGTGCACCTTAATTGGATTGTTTAAGGTTGCAACCCGATAGAAATCACACCCTTATTTAAATATTATAACTAAAATACAGAATTATATTTATTTTAAAAATGATAATAATAAATATTATTAAAATACTATTCAAATAATAGCACTATTCGTCCGGGTCCATTGCCACTCCTACTGATACATCACAAAGTTGGGCTGATGGGAAGGCGATTTAAGAAATTTCATAGCACTGAGTAGTATGTGAGACCTTTCATAAACTAAACCAATGAAGACCTCACTTGTTTTTTTTTTCTTTGGTGGGTGGGTGGGGCGGAAGAGGGAGAGAGAGAGAGAGAGATAATATGGGAAGAGAGAGAGAGGAGCATAAAACCAACAATTGATGATTGATTGCATTCATCATGACTGAAGCATCAAAGGCATGTTTTGAATGTAAGTAAAGCCGTACTAGTTATAATTGACAACCAAATGCATGTTTTGAAAAGTCTAAGTTGTGATCTTAATTTGCAACCATACAATTGACAACCAAATACATTATACAAAACATGTCTGGCCTCATTGACAGGACTAGTAAAAAAAAATAATTAAGAGAGAGAAAGAGTGAGAGAGGAGGGGGGTTGAAGCCTAACAAAATGCAAAGAACCAGAAGAACAGTTAATGAGACTTAACTGATCATCTTGGAAGACTCTTTAGAGGGAAATTGCGTAACGGGTTTTCCTTCAACAGTTTCGTCTCCCTGTAAATTACATATGCAAAGAAGGGAACAAAAATAAAATTAATCCTAGCCAAAAGACCATAATCACAAAATAACAGTCTTTTAAGACATTGTTAGCTTCTATATAAGAGAAAAAGAAAAGAAAAAAAAAGAGGAAATAGTTTATATAAGATTGAGGCCCTAAACAATTAAACTAAGACGCACCTTAAAAATTCACTAGAAAAAGTTGTTTCAATGTCAAAAATCCCTCAAATTGGATCATCTCAACCTTGAGATACATAGATGTAAACAAAAAAAAGGATTTCAAGTGTTGGAAATAGTGCATCTTGTAATGTATTATCTAGACCATCAGTTTTCAAGTGTTCATAGATTTGGCTTGATTTACACTGCTTTTTTACTATTTAGATTTTATAGTTAGAGATGAAAATAAATTTTCAGGCCATCATAAAGATTTTTGATACTGAAATGACGTTTTTTTATACTATTTAAGGGGGCACCTTACTTTGATTGTTTAGGCCCTCAGCCTCATACAAGCCACACCAAAAAAAAAAAGTCAAAAGCAAAAAAGTGGGCGTTGGTTTCTTGCTTACTTCTTAAGGTCTTTTGTATCACCATGCCTGAGCTGTAACATAGAAAGCTTTCCAGAAGGATTAGTATCATGAACCTTTGATGTTGGCCTATTCATGATTCATCATAAAACAAAGTTAGACTTGAATACTGCATAATATACTAAAGAATTATCATTAACCTTTGATGTTGGCCTATGCATGATTCATCATAAAACAAAGTTAGACTTGAATACAGCATAATATGCCTCGTGCTATGGAAAATGTACCATATAACCATCAATGTTGAAAAACTCGACAAGTCGCGAAGCCTGAGTTCCTCGGGCTTGGCAGGCTGCCAAGTTTGGAACCAATCTTTGACTGACTTGGCTGAGTCTGTCTCACCTGACCCAGGCACAGAACCCTAGCGAGTTCCAACCCAAGTCCTTGTTTTTATATACACGCGGAGATGAACCATTGCAGAGATGAACCACTTCTCATTAATTTACAATGGAAGCAACGTGGGTGGTATAAAATGCAGATGATTTGTATTATACACTTTTCCATATTACCAAGCAATCAAATTTTATCCCTAGGCCGCCATGTAGATTCAAACTACGTTCACATAAAAATCTCTACTTCTTTTGAATCTCAGAATCAATGTGAAGAGCCATTTCCATTTTATTGAGAAATGTCGTGAAATATCAAACATATGTTTACCTCGCACATTCTTCATCAATGAACACCTCAAGAGCAACACCAGATGTTGCTCCTGATCTCACACCCATTCTTTGAGGAATCTAAAAATACAAAAGAGTGTCAATTAAGGAGTACAAAATAATTTCGAGGTGTTCTTTCTCAACATATGATATTCCGTCTAACTTGACCACTCTCCCAAAACCAACCAAAAATCTGTTCGAAGAAGTAAATGTTTTCTTGTTTGGCATCAAGGAAAGTGATTAAAGTTAGATTTAAAAAGGAAAAAAGAGAGTGGTTTCCATACCTTGTGTGATGTCCATTTGGATGGTAGAGAAGAATTTTCTTTGTTTCTTTCAGCTTGGGTTCCGAGTGTCTTCCATGCATGCCCTTGGCTCTTGGTTGCATCAAGTTGGTTAGCACCAGAGTGTGGATGCCTTGCTTGTGTCCCCAATATTGCATCGTTATAGACAGCGAGGGGAGCATTACTACTTACCCTGAAAAAAAGAAACAGATTACACTATGCCATAGCTTCACCAAGTCATGGACCTAAAAATTCCAGTTCCACTGAAATCAGGCTGAGGAATTGAGCTTACTGTAAAAGAAATGAATGTTTGACAACACACCTTTGTAGTTTTGCCTTATTCTGGAATATATCTGATTGCCGTGTGGTTTGTCTTCCTACAACATCCAGAGCAAAATAAGAAAGGTAGCAGCAATTAAAGCCATATAGAGCGAAGAGAGAGAAAAAAAAAGGTGGGTTTGGGGAGGGGCAAAGAATAGTGAAGTAAAACTTACGGGCCTCTCTTGCAGCCACTATGGTTCCAAAGCTTCGAACAGGTAAATGATCTTCTACAACTTCTTCCTACAGAGTATGAAGATCTAAGATGAGATAATGCAAGGTGATGGGTGAGAAGAGAATAGGCAAGTGACAAAAGCTAGAATAGGAAATCTCAAGGTCTCAATGTGCATACATCCTGGGCTTTGCTTCTTGCAATGGCTCGACCCATGAATTTCTTGTAAGAGCTTTCTAACTTTTCGATTGGTTGTGCTTTCCTAAAACATAAAACAACAATTAAAACACCATATTGACTCACATGTATCAATGATCATGCAAAATGGCTTATACGTATTAATTACTGATAAGCAATATTGCGTCAAGGTCAATTATCAAGATCCGGTAAAAGAAGCATTTAAAATATATTCAAATTTTACAATCATCAACTGCTGGGACTGCATGCATACACTTGGATTTTAATTATCAGATATGACATGTAACCATTTGCTATGCTCCTCTAATCACACACAAACTGCCCAAATTAATTGCTCTCATGAAGTACTAGCCAAGAAAATAAAATGTAGGAGAAATCAAGAAAGGGAATGTATAAGCAAGGAACAACAAGAAGAATGGACACTTTCTCAAACTTATTACATTTCCTAAAATCTAGTAGCATAAGTGACCAAATAAACCTAAGCTAAACCAGACATCTGTGAATAAGCATCTAAAGATCAAGAAATTTTGCAATACACTTGTCACTAAACAAATAATGTACAAGTAATTGTCTCCTTATTGACGATTATCATTGCAAACAAATGACTGATTTCATTATCACAACATCCCTAGTAGTAATCCACGCAGTAAAAGATTCACCAGGAACATTCATGATAACTTCTAGGTTAAAAAGATCACAACGATTCTATTGAAGGGTACCATTGCCCATTCTTCTAGTATTTACTAATTTGGGTCTAAAAAGAGCACAACTATTGTATTAAGGGGTATTGTGGCCAATTCTTCCATTATTTACTTATCTGGTTTTAGAAAAAGGGCAGAGCAATTATGTTGAGGTTAATTATTGACACTCTTTCATTATTTACCTAGTTATTGCTAACTTATTGAACAAAAGGCGATATTGCTCCTTTCTAATTACAAAAGGCAGCTTGTTCTATCAAGGACATGCCAAACTAGAGACCCAAATTTACACATGCATGGGCACAGACACACACCAACCTGCACACACACATAAAAACCTGTATGTATGGGCCTCTTCCTAGTCTAAGCATTCTTAGCATTTACTGAAGTTGTGTTCCAAGCTATTATGATGTAAGAGATAAGGTGTTGTTCTGAAGATTTGTGCCTTTCTTCCATTGGAAGAATAGAAGTTCTCAAGACCTGTGCTTGCTCTCCACATTGTGGGAACAAATAGACTAAACCTTCGTAGGAAAATTAGAGCCTTGCACTTATAAGATACAAGGTATAAATTAAAACTACAAGAAAGGGTAGGTTTTAGACTCACCTGGCGATGCCAATATTAAAGATCTCATCTGCCTTTTTCATCTTATTTTTAGATTCCATATGCAAAGCATATGCCACATAATAAATTGCGTGGTTTTGTCCAATTTCATTTGCATCCAAAAAACTGTATATCACTTCAGCATCAGAACAATTCTCTGCCTGCATCACATTAACCAATCATATTTGGACTTATTTTTCTTCATCTACAAAAGTCATCACAACTTTTTTTTTTGGTAATTGGTAACTCATCACAAACTTTTGACATAAATATCCAATACTCATCTCAATTAAAATCTTGGAGATGATAAAGCCACTTACATACTCCAACCAAACTTTTAAGTAGCGTAGATCATTCTTGTAACGCTCTTGATGCCAGAAAGTGCGCACACATTGTTCGTAGATTAATAACAATCCTGAGTATTCTCCACCAGAAGGGAAGGACTCCTGAACCCATTTGATACACCTTCATATAAAAAACAAAATTTTGCATAAACCACTTTCACGCACATAAATAGCAAACAAGTACCTATATTAATAAAGTAATACAGGCCAGTGAAAATCCAACAGTTTACTAAGTGTCAGTACAAATGCCAACTTGACTTGCAGTTTTCAGCAATATATATATATACATGGGAAGTGATTTCATGCAACGGTTGTATAGTAATATAATGCAACAACCTTCAAAAACCATGTTACAGCCATTTATTTGATCCAAATTTTGAAATGTACACTTTTTTTATTCTAATGAACAATCTTAAAAAAAATAAATTTGAAAGCGGAACCTAAAATGTATTTTTTTAGACCAATTAACATAGGTCATCCATTTGATATGATGCTTAGATCTAGGCTTCAAAAAGATTTTTTCTTTTCCAATTTTTTTAGATGGCTTTATTATCGTTATATGAACAATGCTAAAAAAAAAAAAAAGGATTTTTAGTTTATAAAAGCTAAGATCTTGAAATTTCCCAAATGAATGGTTCAGATTCGTTGTTGGAGGGGACTCATTTTGACCATATCTAGGGTTGAAATTGTTGGATTTGGTGCTATCCAAAATCACCCACATAAGAAAATCCCATATTTTGTGGGATTGATTGAGATATTATCCTATTTTGTGGGATTGAGATATTTCTATATTATGTGGGATTGAGATATTTCCATATTTTGTGGGATTGAGATATTTTCATATTTTGTGGGATTGAGATATTTCCATATTATTTGGGATTGATATTGATATTTGATAAATTTCCTACGGGAAATAGAAATCCAAAAAGATTAGGACTCTTGGATGGATATATCTCTTGGCCTTTTGAGATATATATAATACCAATAAGAAGTTTTCTATTAAGTATAGACTTCTAATTTTATATATATGCGATAAAAGTGCAGAGAATTCGTGTACCCTATTTGGGTCACCATATAGGAATGATGGTTCCTCTAGAGAGAGAGAGCTAGAGCATGATCTCTCTGGAGAGAGAGAGAGCTAGAGCCTCCTGTGCATAAGATGAAATTTCCTCTTATAGAGAAAACTACATTTGTTTATGCAATTTCCTCTTAGAGAGAAAAAAACTTATTTTAAACAGAAACATTGTGATGGTGCATCTTTTAGACTCCCGAAGATTGAGAGGCTTGTTTTTTGTAGAGAAACGGTTCCCATAGAGATTTGGGTTGTTCCCCTTTTAGTTAGAGAGAAAGTAAGTTTCTCGTTGCTCTTGCGTCTCTATCTGGTGTTGTTGGTAATGGTTGCCAGAAGTAAAAACGAGGAAGGGAGAGTGGTTTAAAGGGGTTTTCTTGACTTGGGATTCTTGTCGAGGTTTGATCTAAAATCTTTGATGTAACTTTCTTTGGTATAGTCGATTTCTATTTGTCGTGCCCGTAGATGTAGCCCTCTCGGGTGAACCACGTAAATCTTCGTGTTCTTGTGTTGTGTTTCATGCTTTATTTCTCATACTGTATTTGCCAAATATTAACTCATTGGATTTAAAGCTTTTGCGCGCACAACAAGTGGTATCATAGCCCGGTTTGGGGTTTTCAATATGGCATTAAAGGTTTCGAATGCAAGGTTCGAGGCGGAGAAATTTTATGGAGACACTATTTTTCAGCAAGAATGATGAAGAAATTTATTTGGCAAAAGATGAAGAATCCATAAAGCTATCCAATGGATGTTGGCATGGTGAGTAGGTGATTTTGATATCAAGGTGGAGATTGTTGGATTTGGTGCTATCCAAAATCACCCACATAAAGAAATCCCATATTTTGTGGGATTGATTGAGATATTATCATATTTTGTGGGATTGAGATATTCCCATATTATGCGGGATTGATATTGATATTTGATAAGTTTTCCTATGGGAAATAGAAATCTAAAAAGATTAGGACTCTTGGATGGATATATCTCTTAGTCATTTGAGATATATATAATACCAATAAGAAGTTTCCTATTAAGTATAGACTTCTAATCTTATATATATAGGATGAAAGTGTTATTTGGGTCACTATATAGAAATGGTGGTTCCTTTGGAGAAAGAGATCCTCTGAAGAGAGAGAGAGTTAGAACCTCCTGTGTATAGAATACAATTTCCTCTTAGAGAGAAGAAAGTTTCTTTTGCTTATACAATTTCCTCTTAGAGAGAAAAAAGCTTCCTTTGGACAAAAACATTGTGATGGTGCATCTTTTAGGTTCTCGAAGAGGCTTGTAGAGAAAAAACAGTTCCCACAAAGATTTTGGGTTGTTCCCCTTTTGATTAAAGAGAAAGTAAGTTTCTCGTTGCTCTTGCGTCTCTATCTGGTGTTGTTGGTAATGGTTGCCAGAAGTAAAAAGAAGGAAGGGAGAGAGGTTTAAAGGGGTTTTCTCAACTGGGGATTTTTGTCGAGGTCTGATCCAAAATCTTTGATGTAACTTTCTTTGGTATAGTGGATTTTTGTTTGCCATGCCCGTGGATGTAACCCTCTTGGGTGAACCACGTAAATCTTTTTATTCTTGTATTGTATTTCATACTTTATTTATCATATTTTATTTGTCAAATATTAACCCATCGAATTTAAAGCTTCTGCGCGCACAACAAGTGGTATCAGGGCACAACAGAAATTGGACTTTTTTTTTTAAGGATTGATTATTGAGATGAAGAGAGTGTGTGTCAAAATTTTGGGCCATACAAATACTACAAACATGGTTTTCTAGAAGTGTGGGTGCATCATACTATGATACAATCGTTGCATGAAATCATTGCAATATATATATATATATTGAAAATGCTGAGGTTAGCCCACTATCTCATAGCTACATATGAGCCCAACGACCCAGATTGAATCTAGGCCGATCTGGCAATCACAACCTCATTTCGTATTTTAATTTTAATTTTTTTCTACAAATCCAAATCACTTGAAATTGTAAACGTGTATTCTTTAAAACTTGAAAAATCTAATAAATATCAAAAACATAATTTGCAAGAAGTAACGCCCAAAACCTTTGAGAGGCATTTTGATCCCAATGGCTCAGATTGAATCTGGGCCAATCTGATTGGTCAAGACCTCATTTCGTATTTAAATTTTAATTTTCTTTTCTACAAATCCAAATCACTTGAAATTGTAGGGTGTATTCTTTAAAAATTAGAAAATCTAATAAATATAAAAATAATAATTTGTAATAAATAAATTGACCAAAATACCCCCAAAACTTTTCACAGGTATTTTGGTCTATTTATTTTTTGCAAATTATTTTTTAAAATACCAAATGATGTTGTGACAGTCAGATCGGCCCAGATTCAATATGGGCTATTATGCTCATATGTAGTTGTAAGCTAGTGGGCTAAAATTAATATTTCCTCATATATATATATATATATATATATATATCTATATATATTTTATATAATGATGCAACCTTATAATGTAGAACTACGGATGCACCTCAGAAATCCATCGGAAAAGGCAGTTTTAATGTTGAAAAAACTTTTGATTGATCATCTCGACATCGAGATGTATGAACATGAAAAACAAAGAGATTTTAAGTCCCAGAAAGAATGCATTTTATAACCTATTATCTACACAGTCCATTTTCAAGATTTTCATATGCTTATAGATCTACTTGATTTTAACCATCTTTGAAATTTAAAATTTATAATTAGATATAAAAATAGATTTTGAG
>NW_006499728.1:1481575-1508749 GCF_000471905.2 Amborella trichopoda | reverse complement strand
ATGCCAACTGCACCCATATATCAATGATTTCCAGGACAAGAAGAGATTTATATACATGGCCTTAACAGGTACCACAAATTTTTCATGGAAGTATTTGTGATTGATAGCCTGCTTTGTTCTTAACCAGTCCATTTATTCTTTTATGGCAGGAAAACATGTTCTTAATCAGAAGGCCATAAAAGTCCCCAAATTGTTCCACAAAAACATTGTGCTATACATGTGAAGCCATGAACCCCAGTTCTTATTTGGAATCAAAGCCTACAAAATGACAGAAAGGACTCACTCAAGCCACGGTTGAAGAGGATCTTCTCCTTTATACTCATCAATGGCTTCAATCAACTTCCTGAAGGCAGATAAACAAGAAACGCCATAAATAAGTCAAATACTGAAATGAAAATATCCCCAGTACCAAAATAGCACAAACGCCCTAGATTTCACAAAATTCAATTCTCACCAAGGCATATAAGCCAAAAAATAAAAGGAAAACCATTTTTAGAAATTTATGGAAACAAAGGATGGATGGATAAATCACAAGAAAAAAATAGTGGGTGCTTGATAATGAAAATTTCTTAAATAGAAATAAGTCACAATGTTTAAAATAGACAAAAAAAACCCCAATTTCAATAAGAATGTCAAAAAATGAGAAAAGATTAAAAAATTAGCAAACCTCCAAATTTCAAGAAGAATAGTAAAAGAAACAGAGAAGATATCTATTATTCAAGAAACCCATCAATTAAAATTACAAAAAAGATACATAATAGCATCTCAAAACACAACAGGATTTCCAACAACAAGGAATGCTTCGCATAAATATGAGGGAGAAATTTGAAAAAAAAAGAGAGAAAAAATAACCTGCGATGTTCAAGCAGCGATTTCTTGGAGAGACTGTCCTTTTGAGCTTTGAGGGCCCAGTTCAAAAGGTCAACATTTCTTCCCCTCTTTAATGGCCTCACATTCTCTTTAAACAACTCCCAATCATTGCTCGACTTCACGTCTGAAGCCAAAAATTCTGCTTCTGCATCTGCAACTATAGCGTCAGCCATGGCTTCTCCTTCTTTCTTCTTCTTCTTCTTCTTCTTCTTCCACCTCCTCGTTTTAGGGTTTTGGAATGCCAAGTAATTTGAGTGAAGGCAGGCTCTGATGTGGTTCGCTGCTTTTATACCAAAAGTTTGTTTAACGGTCATGGAGCCACAATTCAAATGTTTGTAGATTTTAGATTTAAATTGTGTAATGACGAAACTGTCCTACTCTTTTATTCAAATGACTATATGTTTCATTCTTAGTTTCGTATTAAGAGAGAGAAAGAGGAGCTCTCGAACAGTGGTTCTAGAGAGAGAAAGTTAATAATTGGTTTGGTTATGCAAGAAGAGAGAAAGAGGAGCTCTCGAGAAGGGGGTTCTAGAGAGAGAAAGAGGAGCTCAATAATTAGTTTTGGTTATGCAAAAAAGAGAAAGAAGAGCTCTCGAGACACTGATTTTAGAGAGAGAAAGAGGAACTCAATAATTGGTTTTGCAGAGAGAAAAAGGAAAGAGAAAAGATTTCGGGTTGAAGTAGAGGGAGAGAATAGATATGGGGTTTGTGAAGTTTCACTATGTGGATTGTTGGGTCATGGGTTGGGTTTGTATTGGGTAAGAGAACTGTATTTTGATTTAATTTTTTTAATGTACTTTGATAATGCAGTATTTTTATTTCAATCAAAAAATCTAATAAAATCTTGCAGATGTCCAAACGGTTCAAATCGAAACACAAGATTTTTTTTTGATTGAAATAAAAAAATATTACAATTTTAAGTACATCCAAACTAGATATAAATGTTAAAAAGTAGTATAGATTCAACAATATGGAGTTTTTTTTAAGGAAAAAGTTTAAATAGAGTTGATGCTCTAAACAATTAAATTTGAGCCCACCTCAAAAGTTCCAGTAGAAGAGGTTGTTTTGATGCCCAAATATCTTCAAATTGATCATCTTGATATCAAGATACATGAACATGAGAAAAAAAAAAAAAAGATTTCAAGTCTTGGAAATAGTGCATCTTGTAATGTATTTTTGGACAGTCAATTTTTAAAGTTTAACATTTCTATTCGATCTACATTATTTTTAAAGCTTTAAATTTTATAATTAGAGATGAAAGTATATTTTAAAGCTAACACAAAGATTTCCAGTATTGAAACCATATTTCTCGATACTATTTGAAGGTGGGCTTTACTTTGATTGTTTAGAGCTTCGGCTCTATACAAACCTCACCCTTTTTTAAAAACTCCAAATTGAACATTATTTTTTTAAGCAATTAGGAGTTTTTTAAGTGAGTATATCATATAGGTTAAACATGTTACTTCCGCAAAACATAGGGTCTTAAAAAAAATGGGATTAGATTAGGTTCCATCGAGAGGAGCAAATGCACAATATGATCCCTCGAGAGCATTAAGTCCTTGGCATGCTTTCGAAAGAGAGTATTTGGATTTTCGGGTAGATCAGCGGGGAATAGTGATTTTGGATCGCATTAGTGGCTCAAATAATGCTACCACCTACAACCCCAACCCCATCCTCAGGGCTTTTCACTTATCAATTAACACAACCTATTTGAGCTCCATTTTCTTATTTGGTCTTCGGACAATTTTGTGGACCTCAGGCCAAGATCCATCTATTTCACATGTCAACCGCATCATGATTTCTAGTTGGCTCCACATCATGATGTCTAGTTGGTTCTTTTTCTTTTCGTCGTGATTAACGGTTTCAATTTGGTTTCAATTTTGTGGTAACTAGACGAGTCTTTGTTCGATAGGGCAAGCTTTTTCCTACTCCATAAAATTGCCTAATTACAATGTTGTCTCGATGTCATTTTATTTGTATATTTTTTATACAAATTATTTTGACATCAAATTTTAAAAAAAATATAAAAAAAATATTCTCAAACTCACAATGGTAACAAATTTTTGACTAAGAGTTGAATTTCTTAATATTCTCAAACTCTTAATCTTAGTCAAAAAAATATTTTGATTAAGAGTTGAATTTCTTAAACTCACACTTGTAAAAAAATATAAAAAAATTATTCTCAAAAATAAAATAACCAAAATACCCTTGAAAGTTTCATGGGGTATTTTGGCCGTTATATTTTATCAAAAGAATCGTTTTAATATTTTTTTAGGCGTGGCCCATTAAAAAATGACTCCCTTAATCTAAATTGGACGGCTGGATAGGGTGGAGATATACATCTTTTATGTTGTTGGGGAAGTATAGAAACCTTTTTTTGTTTAATATTATAACTTCTCATTGTTTCATGCAACATATTTGTGCATTTTGCCTTTTTTTAACCCTACTTGTGTAGAAAATGTCACAAAACAATTGGACTAGGCATGTAATTAGGTCGGGTCAGGTCTAGGTTGACTTGGTCCAATTCATTGGGAGGTGTCAAATCTATATAATATATATAGACTAAAAACTTGTTTTAGGACGACATAGTGTTTAAAACATGGATCAGTTGAGTGGATCACCCACCCACTAGTACCGATCCGGATCAACAATTTCGATTAGTTGAATTGGTCATCTGGACAACAAAAAAGAAAAGAAAAAAAAAGAAGACATAATCCAGAATATGTATACTTTCTATCACTCGTGTCGAAACTTGGCTAGATGCACTCCAACTTAGCCATTTTGAATTTGTATTATACAATGTACATACACAAGATATTATATCTATAATAAAGGAACTGGTGTGGTGCGACTGATTCTCAATCTAGATGGGGCAATTGTCATGGATTTTTTTTTTTTTTATATCTCCTTATGCCCAAAACCGCTTCTTTTCAATGTCATTTAATCTAAGCATTGTAGTAGGTCGAGGTAACATTCTTCCAAAAATAAAAAATATCAAATCATCCTCAATAAAAAATAAGGAAAAAAAAAAAAAGCATGTGCAGTATGCGAGTGTGCGTGGATGTCTCAATGAGTTGAGAAATTTGTAAACGTGAGAAACATTCTCTCTCTTTTGGATTTTTCACTCTCATTCTTACCTCTTATTTCCCAAGTGCAATATAAATTTTATACAAGTCTCTTATCTCTTATCTCCTAAATGTAATATAAATTGTTTTTATACATGTAACAATGTAATATCATTTAGCCTAACATGAAAACTTACATGCTCTTGTAGGAGCAAAATGTATGTTTGCTCCCATGAGCAAATCCCTAGATAGTAGTAATGGAACCTAGGGCTTGCAAAAGGCCAGGCGGCTTGGTCCGGACCATGGACATGCCAAGGAAAAATCAGGCCTCACTCAAATTTCAGCTTGAAGGCTCAGCATGGGTAGGACCATGCTAGGGCCTGTGGCCATGGCTGGCCCAGCCCAACAACTCTAAGGCCATGGCTGGCCTAGCCTAGGCCCTTCAGAACACGCGAAAGATAGGGAAGGGCCACCCAGCAGCCTCAAGCCTAGGCCGGGAATCTAAGGACCCACAGCAGCCCCGACCAGCCCTGGCCCGACCGTTGCCACCCCTGCTAGAAGTCTTGGGGATGTAACCTTCTCAACTTATTGATCAAAGTAAAAAAGAAAAGTTGCACACAAAAATATTATACCCTAGGATTACACACACATCTCCAATTTCGATGGTTAGATACTTAAATGTAGGTCTTCAATGCTTCTTAATACTCATTTAGTGATTCTAAAATGAATCTCAAAATTTATTGAAAAAAATGCCATGTAGTTCATTTGCCCAAGGAAGTAAATAGATTTTATATTCCTACAGCTTTTAAAATATGAACATAACCCTGATCTGACCCATAGAGCTTTTGGCCAAGCAATTGATAAGAGTTAATAACATTAGAGAAAACGAAAACAACTGATACAATGAAGAGTACATGTGCTATGCTCACACGGGAACACACTGTACAGCTACTCCCTTGGGTAGATGGCCTATTTCGGAGAATCTTTTGTTTCAAAAATTTGGAATATATCCAAGTATCACTAGATGATTATTTTCATAGAAAAACATTTGAATTTTGAGTTCTCGAACACCTAAATCTTGCTCTCGGAAAACTGGATGGTTGTTTAAATCTTAGGTTGTTGATTTTTTAAGGAACATAAAGGTTCTATTCAATTATCTTTTCCTTCAAAGTTGGTTATTAGGTTCTAGAGATTATATCCCCAAATTTTGGGTCCAAATTTTTTTTCTCTAACATGGTTTTACCCGAAGAAAACATGTACACAATATGCTCATGCCGGAGCAGCAAATCTTTACTCTATAGTGAGTGGTTATTCCCATTTCAAGAAGAGTGGGCCTTCATACCCAAATGCACATGCAATGGAGTCACCAAGTTTTGATGCCATATGCAAATTGCCATTGATGACCCAAAAATGATAAAAGGACAAACCAACCAAAGGGAGTTATATTTCAATATTTCTATAGATGGTATTAGGAAAAATGTAGATATTTTGTGTACATAATGTCATCGTTTAATTAGAGGGCATGACTGTTTTTTTATTTTGACATGAAATCACAAGCGCTTTTTGCTGTTAGATGTTAAACTGAATGGCTACAAATTTATTGTTTTTAAAATTAAATTTAATTCTATTTTATTTAAAGTTTTAACATAGTCATTAGCATGGCCCTAGCTGAATGTTGTAAATTTGATGGGTGATCTTGACTTGAATCAAAGGGAAATGGTTTTAGGATGCAATTTATATATGGCGTACATCTAAAACAATAAAAGTAAAACACATCTCCGAATGCTAGTGGAAGGTGCAATTTTGGTGAAGAAAACTCTGGCCTAAAATGGAAGTACTACCCCTAAATATGAAATTTAAAGCTTTACAAAAAGTTGTTGATCAAGGATATCATAAATATTTGAAAATATTGAATATTGATAGTCCAAATAACATGTTAAAGATACATTGTATTCATCGCTCGAAAGTCTTTTACTTGAATATCCATAATTATTGAGTTGGAGATAATAGTTTTACAAAATCTACATAAATTGGTTGAGTGGATTTTTGGGGTGCGCTTCATTTCTTTAAGGGAAAAGTTTATATAGAGCCGAGGCTCCAAACAATCAAATTGGAGCTTATCTCAAAAATTTCACTAGAAGAGGTTGTTTTGATGCTCAAATATCCTCACATTGATCATCTCAACATCAAGATGTATGAACATGAGAAAAAAATGGATTTCAAGTTTTGGAAATAGTTTATTTTGCAACGCATTTTTGGACCGTCAATTTTCAAAATTTTCAAATTTTCATAGATTTGTTGATCTATACCATTTTTGAAACTTTAAACTTTATAAATAAAGATGAAAATATATTTTAAGGCTATCACAAAGATTTCCAATAATGAAACTACATTTTTCGATACTATTTGAAGGGAGGCTCGAATTTGATTGTTTAGAGCCTAGGCTTTATACAAACCACACCCTTTCTTTAATATAGGGATGACATCATATATAAATATTTTTCTTCATAGGAAAAGTTTAAATTATACACATGGCCACCGCATTTTGGCAATTATAAATGGGTTATGACCATCCAATCAAGGTCAAAAGTATGGCCATTACTGTCTAATGAATGGGAGAAAAGCTAAGCCTAGTATCACCTATTTGCTTGCTTTTTCTATTTGGACGCAGTTTCTATAAGGGAAAAGTTTACGTAAGAATGCTACCTTATAATGTAGAACTACATAAACCCCTAAAAAATCCGGAAAATGTAGTTTTAATGTTGAAAAACCCTTTGATTAAGCATCTCGATATCGAGATGTATAACTATGAAAAATAAAAAGATTTTAAGCCTAAAAAATAGTGTATTTTACAACATATTATCTATATCGTCCATCTTCAAGATTTTCATATATTTATAGATCTACTTCATTTTAAACATTTTTAAAATTTAAAATTTTATAATTAGATATAAAAATAAATTTTAAGATAATCCTAATAACCTTTTACATCAAAATTATGTACCATGATAAAATTTGAAGGGCACCATACCTCTACATCTAAGGAGGCATTTGTATGCCAACTGCACCCTTCTATAACGCTTAGGCTTTATTTAGAAAAAGTATACCTTCACTAAACATTCCTGTCCAAATAACATTTTGGGCATGAGAAATGGTTAAGATGACTCGTTAATTCATTTCCAACATTGATTATGAAATTTGTAAGGTTCGTCTTCACCTAAATGTGGGACAACACTTTCCTCGAACAAACAAGATTGGCACGACTCATTTCAACTTCTTGATTTGTGAGAAAATGGATCAACCCTCTTTCTAGGAGGAAATATATAGCAGTAAATCCTTTTTATAATCTTTTCAGAATATACAATTGTTTGAGCAACTCACTTGTTGACATTGTTGTCCCAAAAATGTCGATTGATCCGAAGTGGGCCCAATAATGGAAATTGGGTTAGATTAAGGGGCCGTTTCGATACCTGAAAATCCATTACAAGGAAACAAATTACAAGGAAATCTAGCATTTTTAGGAGCTGTTTGGATATCTGGAAATATAATATCTGTGACATATATTACTGGTGTAATACATTATTGCGTAATTGTAAATGGATTGTTACTATTTGGGTAGTATTTAGATGCAACCTGATAAATACATTGTTATTGTTGCGCAACGTCTGTAAGAAATATAGGAAATGCATTATTAACATTTTACCAGTACGTGCCTATTTCTTTCTTTTTTCTCACAAAATTGAACTAAAATGCAGAATTATCATTTCCTTATTTTTTGTCACAAAATTTCATTAAAATACTGAATTAAAATCATCATCGCAACATTCCAAAAAGATTTCTAATAATAACATCATCACTATTCCAAAAAAATTTTCTAATAATAACTTGTACCATTTTACAGTCATGATACTATTTCCTACTTATTTTAACTGCCTTTGGCACTTATATGCAATCACATGTTTTCTAACATGCCATTGGTTTCAACCTGAGAAGTCATTGGAACAATATGATTGGAATAACATAATTTTATTATGATAAGCCTTATTTTTATTTAGTTTTTATAGAAGTCTTTCAAATGTCTCTCTATATAATTTCAAATAAACAACAAATTTATGATACTAAATTCAAAATCGGTAGGGTACGAGTTAAAAAATGAGAAGAAGTTTGATTAGTAAACTAGAAGGTTTGGTAATTGCACTATAAAAATTTTGAGGTATTGGAGGAGACTAAAGAGATATGTTATTTCAATTGAGATTTTAGTAATCTCTTATGAGGGTTATGTTGTGTGAAATTTTTTATTATGATTGTGTTGTGTAATTTATCTGATTTTTAGTTTTATTATTTTTGTTTTTATATGACATTGATATTTTGAGATGAGGAAAGGGAGGGATCATATTATGTTATGTGAAATTCTTTATTATGATTGTGTTATATAATTTATTATCGATTATTGCTTTTTATTTTTATCATTTTTTGTTATATGACAGTTGATGTTTTCATATAAGGGGACAAGCTTAAAAACAGAGAGGGTTTAGGCAAAAAGGCACACGAAAGATTTCTCAAAATTATCCTTCACTCTCTTTCCATTTTCTTACGATTAAGTGTACCCAAACATTGGAAATGTCATATGTCACGTAATAGATTTTCAGGTACCTAAACGCCCCCTTAGTGTTTAGGTACACTTAAAGACTAAAAAAATAAAAATATATTATAGGTCATTTCCCTATATATTATGAAAACTGTTACATGTGGGAAAGCCAAGAAATCAATTACTGAGGCGACATGTAATTGTTCATGCGACATCCACCTCTCTTCTATGTCCCTATTCGAGACTCCCTTCTCTGCGCTCTCTCTAAAAACAAGTTGTGTGGGTAATCTTTGCGAGCAAATTTGCTTCCTCTCTCTCGAAACAACAAACTTAGAGCAACCTCGAGCAAAACTATTGTTTTTCTCTCTCTCTTGGAGCAACTTCTCTCACCCTGTTCGAAATCAGCATCTATGTCCCTTACCATGTCCAAGTAAGAGTTTTTTTTTTTCTCTCTCTCTCTTTGTTAAAAAATTGGGGGTTTTACCTATTTTTCTATGACATAAATTTGCTCTAAAAAATTTAGGGCTTTCATTTTTTCTAATGCTCTATAAAAATAGGGTTTAGTGGGTAAAAGATTTTTACAACAGTAAATATTTTACAGGCCAAAATGGTTGATTTGAGCAGATAAGATTAGGTTGATTTGGTTCGTTCTTTGTTACTCTTATTTCCATAAATAAGTAAAGTTATAGGTTGGTTTGACTCGTTTTTGTTATTTTATTTTACATAAAATCAATAATTATGAAAGGTTTCAGAAATCTTGATCATGGGGTTATCACACAGTAGTTACCAATATTTATTTCATAATGTCGATCGTTTTTCATTTTGGGTTTTGGTTATATGATAATTGTTTTTTGTGTCTGCGTATCTCTCTGTGGAATTTTTTCTGAGATTTTTGTATGCTTCATCATTTAGGAATCTCTCTCTTGAGTTTTTCTAGATCTTTTTCTGAATCCTAATATGGGCTCTCTCTCTCTACAATTTAGAAAATTTATTTGGAGTTTAGGTTATTTTGATACTCTTTAATATGAATTTCGGTATATTTTTTTTATAATCAAGGTGAGCTACATGCTGCTAAAATTATCTGAGTATGATACATAATGCTACTGAAATTAAACATAGTATGATACATGTTGCTTAAATTGATTTTTCTCTCTCTGTACTTTAATTATATTTATCTGCTTCTCTTTATAGATTGGTTATTAAGATCAATATTTTGCACTCTCTCTATTTTTGGAATGATGATTATTAATACTTTTGTTTCTCTATCTCTAGAATGGTGACGATGCCATTATTAGAAAATCATTTTGGAATGGTGTGATGATGACTTTAATTTTACATTTCAGTGATTAATTTTATATTTCAGTGAAATTTTGTGACAAAAACGAAAAAAATGATAGTTTATAGGCAAATGCTTGTAAAACATTGGTAATGTATTTTCCATATTTCTTCCCGACATAGGCAAACAATAGTAGTGTATTTTCGAAGTTGCATCTAAATACTACTCAAACAGTAACAATACAACATTTGCAGGTAACTACTCAAACAGTAACAATCCATTTACACGGAATATATTTATGCAGTAATGTATTAAGCTAGTAATATATTTCACAGACTATTTATTTCGAAGTATCCAAATGACCCTTAAATGTTATAGGGATATGTTTAGCACGCCAGTAGCGGGGTGAAGAAAGCGGTATAGGGATATGTTTAGCACGCCTGCAGCGGGGTGAAGAAAGCGGAGTCAACAATAAAGGAATTGGATCTCATTGCCCCAACAAATGATTCTACTCATAGCTCGTTTTGCCTCTTTTTCCCTCAATATCTCGTAGCGATGAAGAACCAATCTAGAGCCATGAACACCTGTAAATGGATGGTCTAGATAATTTATTATAATATATATTATTTTTAAGGTTTGAAATCTTAATTTTTCATAACTATAATAATCAAGGTCTAGATGATAGATTTAAAAGTTTTTTGAGACAAGTACTATAATTTTAGGTGAGTTTTGAGGAGAGGTTTTATTTTTGAGAAATTATCACAAATATATCTAAATTTTAGTTTATTTTTAAAAAAAAATGTTAATTTTCATAAATTTCGCCCATATCATTTTTTTTTAATTCTTTTTTTTTAATCAAAATAATAGATAAAAAATTAGAGAAACGAAAACATTAAGTGCCATATAATATGGTTTAGTTTTTACGGTATTTAAAATACTATGTAAAATGAGTTACTTTTCACTGTATTTAACTTTTTAAGTTACTTAAAATAGATAAAATTTATAAGAGTTGAAGATTTTTTTTTAAATAGACAAAAATTAAAATATGTTTGTAATATTATTTTTATTATAAAAAATTATCCAAAATAAGCTAAAAAATAGTACGAAGATTTTAAAATAGATTAATTAAGATTGGAATTACCCGATTCGGCACGAAAATCGGGAGAGTGAGGGGTATTTTAGATATTTACACTGGGAGGAGTTAGGCATTTAAGAACTTGTTAAGGGTGTTTTCGTCATTGTCGGCAGAGAGAGAGAGATTATTTCTGCTCTCAAAAAGCAGTTTTATTTTTTAGGGGGTTCTCTCTTCTTTCGTGCGCTTGGGTTTTCCTTTCAAAGAGATCAAAACGATTTCTTCTTGATTTTTCCAGAATTTTTCTCACCAGATCCAGAGTCGTTTCGTCTAGGGTTTTGAAGGGATCAGAGCAGTCTTATTTATTTAGGGTTTTTTATGCTCTTATCTCCAGATCCAAGTTTATTTGATCGATCCAACCTCAAACCCCTTTTTCTCTCACATTCTGGTTCCTAAAACCTATTCAATGGCTTCTTTTCTCACCTCCCTGAACCTCTTTTCTTTGAAATCTCTTGATCTTTCCCCTTTCAATACTAGAACCTGTGCTCTATTCCCCAAAAGCCCTTTTTTTTCTAAAACTAAACCCAACAAAATCGAGATCCGGCGTTTTTCGCAGGTTCAGGCGGTGGCGAAGTTCAAAGGAACGCAGATGAGAGAGCAGAAGCTCACAGAGATGATCGAGAAGAAGATCACTGAAGCGAAAGAAGTTTGCAAAGGCGATCTCACCTCTGATGAGTGCAAAGTGGCTTGGGATGAAGTGGAAGAAGTGAGCCAAGCCAAAGCTGATCTTCGCCGGAAAATGGAGAAGGAAGACCCTTTAGAGTCCTTTTGCCAAGAGAATCCAGAGACTGATGAGTGCCGGATTTACGATGACTGAATATTTCCGCCCATATTGGCGGGAAATCTTTTGCCCGATTCATGTGGATTCAAAGTTTGCCGGTGAGCGTTTGGCCGGAATTTATGTTGATGCTATTTCCAGGGTTTGTAAATTTCCGAGTCTCTTCTATCTGTACATACAATAAAGGACTCTTCTTTCTCCATGTTTATAGCCTTTTTTTTCTTCTTTTTTGAAGTTTCGTTTCGCTAAATTTAGCCCTATATCCCAAAATTTCGGCTTGGCCCCCGAGTTTTTGTTTTGGAAAATTTCGGCCGCATACCCTAATTTTCGGTTGCTGCGGCCTGTAAGAAAATAATATAAATTTGAAATTTTCTGCGAAATTTTAAATGGAATTGAAGGGAATCATGTATGATTATTGTTGTGAAAAAATTGCTAATTTTATTTTCTATTTATTGCCAATTTTTATTAAAAATGGGTTTAAGTGGAAATGTGACAGGATTTCGATTATTTTTGCTATATTGTGGAGAATTATAAGAAAATAATATTTCTAAAGATGCCCCTTTTATTTTCTAAATTAAGAAGTAGTCCTGTAAATTTTATGTAAATTGATTTTATATTTTACGATTAATTCCCGCTTTTTAGAGTATCATATTATATTTTGTTCATATCTCTGATCGTCTCATATTTGTAGAAAATATTTAAAAATGGAAAAAGTTTATATAAGGATGCTACCTTATAATGTAGAATTACGGATGCCTCTAAAAAAATCATCCATCCGAAAAAGTAGTTTTAATGTTGAAAAACCCTCTGGTTGATCGAGATGAATGACTATGAAATATAAAACGATTTTAAGTCTTACAAATAGTGCATTTTACAACATAGATTTTTATGTCTTTATACCATTTTGAAATTTAAAATTTTAGAATTAAATATACAAATAAATTTTGAGATAATCCTAAAGGCATTTTATATCAAAATTATATGCCATGATAGATTTTACCTGTACACCTACGGATGCAAACTGCACCTTTTAAAAATAGGGAAAATATCTCCATATCCTTTATTTAAATTTTATTTTTAATAAATCCAAGATTTGAAAAATATTTGGCTACTCTAAACCTATTTTTTTTATCTAGACATAAACAAAAATTGAAAAGACATGGTTGTTTTAAACCCAATCCCTTATCTATTCATTTATATACCTCAGTAATGAGATTTTTTTGACCTAAACATAAACAAATGTGAAAAAGTGAAAAGATATGCAACGTTTCAAACCCAATCCCTTCATTTATATACTTCATTTATACCTCAGTAATGAGATTAGCTAAGTACCATTTTGCTCGACTTCATTTCGCTTTCATAATCATTACGGAGAAATCGTTTACGAGGGATATACATTAGTTACTTTTATATATAAAAAATCTTGATTTGGTAGCATAACTCAAGGTCTTCAAAAAGTTGAATGAGTGTTAGAAGCGAGTGATTCAATATCGATGAACCTAATCCCTTCTTTATTTTCATTTATATACCTCGAACTTCACTCTTTCTTGCATCTCGGGTGTTTATTTTCATGGTCATTATGGAGAAATCCTTTACGAGAGAGATATATTGGTTACTTTTATATATAAAAAATTTAGATCAGATGATATAACTCAAAGTCTTTCAAAATCTAACATAACTCAAGGTCTTCCAAAAGTTGAAGGTCTTCCAAAAGTTTAAAGTCTTTCAAAAGTCTAACAAGTGTTACATTCAATCAATTTAATATTGATGAATCCAATCCCTTGATTTAATATTGATGAACTCAATCCCTTCTCTATCTTCATTTATATACTTCAAACTTCTCTCTTCTCTCCCGTATCTTCATTTATATACTCCAAACTCTCTTTATCTCATTATGGAGAAATAGGGAGATACATTAATTCCTTTTAGATCTGGTGATATAACTCAAGGTCTCATTACTGAAAAAATCAGTTACTTGTCTATATATATATATATATATATATCTATCTGAAAAATTTAGATCCCTTAACATAACTCAAGGTCTTTACTTTTATATATATATATATGAAAAATCTAGATCCTTGATATAACTCAAGGTCTTTATTTTTATATATATATATGAAGAATTTAGATCCTTGATATAACTCAAGGTCTTTTCTTTTATATATATATATGAAAAATCTAGATCCTTGATATAACTCAAGGTCTTTACTTATATATATATATATGAAAAATTTAGATCCTTGATATAACTCAAGGTCTTTTCTTTTATATATATGTATGAAATATCTAGATTCAGTGATATAACTCAAGGTCTTCCAAAAATGGATGTTCGAAGGTCTCATTACGAAGAAATCGGGAGATACATCAATTACTTTTATATATGAAAAATCTAGATCCCGTGATATAACTCAATGTCTTCCAAAAGTGGATGTTACTTTTATATATGAAAAATCTAGATCCGGTAATATAACTCAAATCTAGATCCCGTGATATAACTCAAGGTCTTCCCAAAGTGGATGTTACTTTTATATATGAAAAATCTAGATCGGGTAATATAACTAAAGGTCTTCCAAAAGTGGATGTTAGAAGGTCTCATTACGGAGAAATAGGTTACTTTTATATATGAAATATAACTTAAGGAGGTCTCATTACGGAGAAATAGGTTACTTTTATATATGAAATATAACTCAAGGACGTCTCATTACGGAGAAATAGGTTACTTTTATATTGAAATATAACTCAAGGAGGTCTCATTACGGAAAAATGGGTTACTTTTATATATGAAATATAGCTCGAGGAGGTCACATTACGGAGAAATAGGGTATTTATGAAATATAACTAAAGGAGGTCGGAGGTCTCAGTATGGAGAAATAGGGTTATATTTCAATAGCGTATATATGAAATATAACTCAAGGAGGTTTCATTACGGAGAAATAGGAATATTATAAAACTCTTAAACAGATTTTCCAGCTTTATGCTCAGATATGGTTTCTATGACTCGGATCAATTTACATCACAATTACTTGGCTCATTTAAAACACGAACACAAGGGCATTCACATCAATGAGGGCCTTTTTTTCTTTCTGTATTATATAAAATTCATTAAACTACCTATACTACGATAATGTATATTTTATGTTATGATAGTGTATATTTTGATGGGTATTCTAAAATTAAATTGAAAGAAGAAATTTTAAAAGTTAATAGCTTATAATTATTTAGATAAATCTCTCATATAAAGGGAAAGTGCAATCTTACTGCGACTATTGTTTGGGTTGATGAGACATGACATCCACCGTCCAATCTTATCAACGGACGGTAGTGGTGACCCATTGTCCCCCCTGTCCCACTCTGAAATATAACTCGACATCTTTTCATAATATTATTAAGGGGGAAATATACAATACCCACACTACTAGAATTGTTTGGGGTGCTGAGAAGGAAAATGGATTGCATGGGATGCTAGGATACGTTATCACTTGATCTTGTCCAGGGATGGTAGTGGATTGTCACCTTGTCAAGGGATGGTAGTGGATTGTCACCTCGTATATCTTTGTTGGATGGTCAGATCTCTGATTCGGATCGGTTTGAAGCGGCGATCAATAATAAAAAAATAAACTAGAGGTTTATGGGTCGGGGGAATTTAAGAGATGATATAAAAAAATATTAAATAAGCTTAAAAAACAAAATATAAAAAAAATAAAAAAAGTTTTAGGGGACTTGACCGGTACCAATACCTTCTTGGAAGTGGTTTGGTCTTGGCTTATTCCCGATCTAGAACACCATATTTCGAAATACTAGTTAAATCTTATGAGGGAACAACAAATTCGATCCTCGAAAGGATAGAGAGTAGATGGCTAGTTAGGCTCGACATCCTACACAACAATATTAAGTCATGATCAATTATATGAGTTTTTGGGTAGGCTGGACACGACAGTATTACGTCTCTTGAGCCTTTGGTAACCACCTTGTTCGAGATTGCGAAATCCAGAATGGTTCCGAGCGGCGAGATAAGGAGGTGGGATGTGAACTATTAAAGGGAGGATCAGCCTGGGTCAAGTGTCTATAAAATGAACAGCAGATGCCCCTCATTTGAGACCATCCTTCAGAAGTCTGAACACGTTATAAGAGTGTGCATTGACAATAGAATAAGCACAGAGGATTTTCTTGCACCGTCTTCACACCACCCAAGCAGTCAGATGTCAATGAGTTTAAGCCGGGCTTGAGCTTGCAAATGGACCGGTCAGGTATGTTCTCCATTCAAGGCTTCCAAAGCTGGGCTTGGGCCCAGCTATCCGTCCAATAGGCCAGGTCATTCTCTAGAGGCTAGGTACTTTTTATGTGGACCTGGCTCATTCCCAACATTTTTTACCTATGTCAAGCTCAGGCCCAAGCCCAGATCGATACCACGCAGGCTGGGCTTGGGCAGGCCCATCCAGCCTGCTTGCCCTCCGAAAGGGGTTGCAGCCTGTGCTCAATTTTTTTTGCTATTTAAAAGGGCATGTTCAGAGCTGACTAGGTATGGCTGGCAATAATTATTTGTTGCATAACAATTACATCTTATTGTGAGTAAACGTATTCGGGGTTTACTAGTAGTGTTTTTAAAACAAGTGTCCATAAATTTCTTTATTTTGGGTAAATTAGTAGGGAAAATGCATTTTACATGTTATTCATGAATAGAAATAAAACATATTACAAATCATTATTTTACAACCCTATAATAACGCATTTGTGCCATATCATGAAGTAAAGGAAGAAAAATAAAATCAAGAAGCCTAGATTGCCAAATTGTGGCATCTGAAAATTTAGGCGCCTCTTTAATAAGTAAAAAGTGTTCATAATTAACATAGGTTAATGCGTTAAATAATAATTGCAAATAGAATTTAATGCATTGAGTCCATCCAAACTGCCCTTAATGTGGGTTTTTTTTTAAAAAAAATTAATCCACAAATTCTTCCAAGTTTTTAAATTTTAGTTTTCCATGTAGTTTTGGAAAGTACTATGCTCTCCACAAACTGCGAAAAAAAAGACAAGACTTAACATCAAACTGGATTCTTTATGAGAGAGACTCCAAGCAACACCTTAGATCTTGAAGATGACAAAAATGGGAAGAAAGATGAAAAGCATTTGATGGGTCATGGGGACGCAGTTGATGGATTGCATCTCCCAACGCATCAAATATTCACCAGAGTGCACTTGCAACAAAAACATGGTGCCTTGGACAGTTAAACATATTCAAAACAACAAGAATGGTGCTTTATAAAGTTAAAATGGCAATGCAAAAAAGATTGAAAAAATACTTTTCTAAATCTCAATTATTTTTTTTAGATTCATGATCACCATGGTCCAAATTACCGACCCCTTAAATGTTTGAACCTAACATACATCTCTAAGATAGATTTTAGAGAGGTGACATACATAAATAGATGAGTCAACTGAACTGGCTTCTCTCTGTCAAATGATAGATAACACCCCAAGTAACATCTCAGATGAGACAGCAACATGAAGAAAAAAAGTCCCAACTCATTGGATAGAGTGGCCAGAACAATGCTGGGGTTATAAAAATTCTTCAACTTGACCCACCATATTTTTGTGGTTTCTATGACGCCTAGGGTTTATAATAACAAAATAAAGCCTCACCTCAAATATTCATGGAAACCACTTTTGATAATGGAAATCTCCATGATGGATCTAAATCAATTTCCAACAATTACAACAAAATTTAAAACTAAAAAAATGGTACAGATCTTGTGGATCTATGAATACTCATTTTTAGGGTGAAATGGACGGTCTAGGTACTTTGTTACATTATATACTATTTTTAGAACTTAAAATCGCAATTTCTCTAAACAACCATAATGTTCAAGCCAAGTTTATTATCAATGCAAAGGTTTTTCAATGCCTGAATGTAATTACGATGAGTTATGAGGTGAGGCTTTTCTTATTTTGATAGGGCTGCAGTCCTACCAAACCATTTTCCTCTGTAAAATTCACCTTCCCATAAAGCATACGTCAAAACCAAGTGCTAGAAACAAATTGAATGTTCAAGCAAAACACAAGACACCCAACATAAAAAACCAATAAAACCAATTAAAATGGCAAAAAATAAAAAACTTTCTCACAAGAGGACTAATTTTATCCTAGCGACTCACGCCCTGCCCCGTTTTATCCCACGTTATCCCACGTACAAATCTATGCCTTCATTCTTATATTTGTTTGTTTTGAAAAATATTTCTTCTTCACAGGAATCCCATCTTATGAATCTTTTGTTGTCATCCATATATAGCTCACACTATGGGAGTGTGCTCCCCCACGGCAAGCCACACTCCTCATTCTCTCTTTGTTTCTTTATGGTGCAGTGTGGCCATTACGCACACAGCCACAGTTGCTAGCCTAAGACACCAAGCCACCAATCATAAGATTGGGGGCTCAAGACTAGGAGGTCAGGGTGACGAAGGTGCCACAACATGACATCTTGCGATTTCTACTGTAGATAAAAAAACACTCCATCTCCACTAAACTTCTCAAAAGAAGAAAAAAAAGATTCTAGTCTTTGAAATCGAAACATGCAGTCTCTACTTCCACTAGTCCTTTGCTAATTTGATAGGTTTTTGCTTGAGAGGCTCCGAGGCTATATGGCTCAAAGTCCGGCTCCTTGTGCTGACCATGCGACGCTCGATGTTGTCCAAGACGAGGGCCCTGACATGGGCCAAAGGTCTCAATGGCTTCGAGCAATGATCCTCGGAGCCAGTGATGGTCTAGTCTCAACAGCTTCACTCATGATCGGTATTGGAGCGGCGGTCGAGGAACACCGAGCCATGTTGCTCTCAGGCCTCGCAGGAGCTGTCGCGGGAGCATGTAGCATGGCGGTTGGAGAATTTGTGTCTGTGTCGACCCAACGAGATATAGAAATGGTGGCCTCCACATCCAAGCTCAAAGTAGTTAACCTCCAAACAGTCCACAACCTTCTTCAGGTCTTGAAATCGATCCCTGAGGACCAAGAGAAACACACAATTGACTTGGAGTCGCCAACAACTAGTGTTTTGGGGTGCTCCACTGACTCATTAAAGGGCACCGCAAAATTGGGGCCTTTAGCAGACAAGTCCCCGATACGAGAAGTTCCCAACGGAAAAATTCGTGTATCAGGGATGTCACCAATGAGATCTCCGATGATGAGGGCAATTGCCGAAAGCTCGATAAAAAGAATAGTTACTAGGGATTCACCCGAGAGAGAAGATCGAGTGAGGGCATTGCCTAACCCTTTTCAAGCTGCCAGTGCCTCCGCATTGGCCTTTCTGTGCGGATCAATTGCACCATTGGTCTCAAGTGTGTTCGTAGTTGGCTATGAGGCCAGGATCATGGTGCTTGCAGTGGTGAGCTCCATGGCACTAGTAGTGTTGGGAGGCGTTGGAGCTAGGCTTGGGGGCTCAAATGTGAGAGTTTCTGCCTTCAGGGCTCTTTTGGGTGGATGGCTGGCGATGCTTGTGACCTTTGGTATACTCAAGCCTTTTGAAAGAAAAGATAGGGAATAAGGTCTTAGTTTTATTATTTTTATTTTTTGCATTAAAAAATCTCTCTCCTCTTTCGCCATTTTCCTTCCCCTCTGCCTTCCCATGCGTTTTGACTAGAGAAAATGCAAGCCTAAGAGGAGCGGCTGATTGTTCAAAAGGGAGATGTGTAATAAGTACCACCCACTTTTTAATTTTCCACTCATTAGACGTCAAATTGGATGACTTAAAATGAATCATGAAGTTCAAGATTTTTTTTTTTTCGAACTTTGAGTCTATTCTATAACACTCTTACAATCACCCATTTGAAAATTTAAAGGACAAGAATGATTGTAACCTCCATATACAAAAAATAAATAATCTCTTTGTAGACAATCTCTATCTATATCTCTATGTTTTGATCCTTACATGTTTTTCATTCATCATTTCAAATTTGATGTAGACAATCTCTATCTATATTCCTATGTTTTGATCCTGGCATGTTTTTTATTCATCAATTCAAATTTGATGTGCATATATGTTTCGAACTTATGTAGGCATACTTTCCTTTTTTACAATAAGGATGCTTTCCTTCCATCAAGGGGGAGAGAGAGACCATACTTGACGTTAAAGGGCAAAAGAGCCAAGGCAAAATATTGCCTACTATGTCAGTCAGGTCCAAAATGTACAACACCAGCATATATTGCTGAGATAAAAGGTCTAGAGTTTTTTCTTACTTATAATCAGTACAAAGAAAGGCTCACCACATCCACCTTCAACATCATTTCACATTCACTTGTGCATGGTTTTCCAAGATGTAGCCTCTCTCATCCAGTTAGGATCAGGGCAGCCTACCAGACAACAAACAATCCTTAGCTGAAGTTATGGGAAAAATGAACTGGCAATTCATCCGGGACAAGCATTGATGCTATAGTGTGTGGGCACGTGCGTGAGAAAAAAGAGAGAGCGAGAGAGAGAGAGAGAGAGACTTTCTTAGTAGCAGTGACGGTGACGGTGACGGTGACGGTGACGGTGACGGTGACGGTGGAGGTAGTGTGTGTGTGTAAGAGAGACTTGGCAGTAACATGAAACAGGGAACCAATTAAAGGATCATGGTCCACCAACACAACCAAACCAGAAACACAAAGAAAAGCTCACAACACGTTGATGTTTCTCCTAGGCAAGAAGGGCATTTAAATGTGCTCCCTAGGAAGAAAGTGAGCAAGAAAAGAAAGCAGAGACCAAAAAAACAAAATCCTAGTGTAGACCAAAAAAAAAACAGGAAGTGAACATAAAAGAAAGAAGCGATCTTTTATCTAATAAGCGTCAATGAAACAGGAAGTGAACATAAAAGAAAATTACCCGAAAAATGCCACCCTACTTTAAACAAAGCATCCACCCTGCACCCATGATCAGAGGATCAAGAGGCCCACCCTACTTTAAACAAAGCATCCACCCTGCACCCATGAACACATAATATCAAGAGGCCAGTCACTCATTTCCACCTCCATCCCCTTCCATTGCTTCCTTCACATCGATGGTAAAGTTATACTCTTGGTCACATCCAAGATAAGAGTCGCACATAAAATACAGTGTATACTCCTTCTTCCCCACCTCAGAAGGCGCCGGGAACTCAAGCTTCACCTTGGATTTCCTCTGCAAAGAAACCCTCTTAATGGCAAGCAACTGATTGAGCTTAAAATCCCCAACCACCAACCACCAACCTTCCTCCTTGGCCTTCGGGTATCTTGGGGCATCAACGGGCCCCACCTCCGACCTCCCCTCAAGGTCTCTCTCTAAAGTAACTTGAAGAATAACATTCTCTCCTGCTCCAGCAACCTCTCCTTCCAAAACTTCATAGGACATGTCTATGTTAGGAAACCGATTGCAATACTTGGCGATGTCTAAGAGTTGGGAATCCGACATTTGCAAGAGATCACGCCTCTCATCATCCTCCATTTCAAGGAGGTCAAATATGGTCTCGATGCTCTTGCCTGGGTTTTCTTTGCACTTTTTAGCAAGCTCCCTTGTGAAGTGGGGGAGTTGCAAGAGCACTGAGTCCTTGTCCCACATGCTTTGGGTCACCATTTGACTAAGCTCCATGGCCGAAAGAGCTAGTACCAGCCACCCATTGCTCGATATGACATCGACCATGGCTTGGAGGAGCCTGTTGGCTGATAGTAAAACCTCACGCTGGTCCGCTGCCAAGTTCCCTACCACCGTGTGCCTTGAAAAGTGGGCCTGTCATTAATAATTCAGTAAGGTTATTTATGATATTTTACTGTGCCTAATGAAATGATGGGTAGAGATGGAGAGAGTGGGAATGAAATGATGGGTAGAGATGAAGAGAGTGCAGTATGGTTATTTATGATATTTTACTGTGCCTAATGAAATGATGGGTAGAGATGAAGAGAGTGGGAGAGAAAGTGGGACCCAAGAGTACAAGACATGTGCCCCATGTCCATCACCCTCCATTTCATGCGATGGCCATGAGTGAATCGTCAAACCCAATGTGCCAGGACTTGCCTTGGCCAGGGGACCCACCCTAGACCAGCACAGGGCCAAAAAGCCCTTGAAAAAAAAAGTTTTTTAAAAAAATTAAGAAAAAACAACAAAAATATAAGCTAAATTCAAACCTGAAACAACTTCAAAAAGTTAAAACAAGTTTTAAAAAGTACAGAAAATTTGTATTTAAAGAACCCGATTTCCAGCTAGGGACAATTTAAAAAAATCTAAATAACAGACAAATATAAAATAGTGATTATGGCAAATTATACTCACCAATCTTTGCCAAATTTCCAAATCATGTAAGTAAAATTTCTACAACATATGTTGATTTCATACTGTTTTTTTTGGTTTTATGACAAGTTTTAAATGCTCCGAGTTGTACACAATCTTGGGGTACTAGGCCAAGTCCAAGTCGACTCGGCCGAGTCCTAGCACACTGGTCAAACAAATAGTACACCATTCCTTTAGCCATTTAAGTTGGAAGCCACCCATGATTTTCATAATCCACTCATTCAGTTGAAAACAGTGGATGGCCATATTGAAAATTCCAAAGGTTAGCATCATCACCATATTTTGAGACAAAAAACAGGTGACTTACTAAAAATGTCAGTGCTCAAAGTAAACCCCCTCATATCCCAAGGGCATTTAAGAGGGGCATTTTAGTTGCTGCATACCTGTAACAAAGCATTTGCCTTCAAATGAGGGTCAGTGTACCGTGGCTTCTCAACTGAGAACCTTTGATGGTTGATGAGCTTCCTTATCATTTCCTCCTCGCCTGGTCGTATTGGAAGATCAGCATACTCAGAAGCTGAAGCCAATATTTCAATAAGCCCCTTAAGCTTCGTCTTCGCTGTGAGCAAAGAACTGAATCTCTCTATGGTGGTGTAGCTTATATAGTAGTAAGAAGCTATCATGCCGAGGTTCAATGGGGAGAGGTCCATGTCCTCCTCTATTGCCACACACTTGCTCGCTTCCAAGTTTGAAAGAGTATTCTCTACAAGTTCTGAAAGGTGGTCTGAGAGGTGCCTGTGGCTCACCCCTTGAAGGTTATAATAATTTGGGTTCTGAGAGAGCCTCCTATACATGAAGGTCCAAGTGAGATAATCAACTGCATCTTGCTTGCTCTCGATGATCCCAACCACCACCTCGGCATTAAGATTATCGTGCAGAAAGTGCTGCAAATGGCTCTCCACAGGAAACGACTCATAAACAAACTTCTTATAATATTCCTTTCGTGGAGCATGGCATAAGATCACGCACTTGCCGGAGTTATCTTGGAGTGGCCTACTGGCATGACCCATCATTTGTAAGAGGTCAGTGATGGGGTAATCAGTGTGCGCATTTTCTCGGCCATCATAGTATTGGGTTCCCATAACCACAACCAAATGGGCCAATAATGGGGTCCCCCAACACATGGAGCTGCTTGATACACAAACTTGGATGCAACCTGCACTGAAGAGGTGCGATACCACGTCTTGGTCTATGCTACTCAACCCCTCATGTATATAACCTACCCCATGTCTGAGGGCAGCACTTAAGGCCGGCTCGCTAACCCTAGAAATGAAGGGCTCCAAGACTTCTTCAGGTTGGAGCAAGAAGGATGACTTCTCTCCACTCTCTGCATTAGCATACGTGACCAAGTCAAGGGCGGTTAGCCTGGCATGCTTCCTTGTGGGAACGTAAACAAGAGCGGGCTTCCCCACCTTTGCATGTTGAACTACGGCAGTGTATGTGGGCTTTGTCATGGCTTGCATTCGAGCTTCAAAATTGGCTATGTCTATCCCTTGAATGTGGATCTCAAGGGGCACAGGGCGAACACCAGGTGGGAAGTTAAAAAGGCCATGAGAGGTGGCTCCAATCCATTCTCCAAGATCCTTCGCATTTGCTAGAGAGGTAGAGAGAGCTACTATTCGAATCTTATTCTCAACTTGGCTCGAAATATACCTCATTCTTGAGACGATAACCTCCAAAACTGGTCCCCCTTGACCACCGATCAGGTGGAGCTCGTCAACTATAAAGAGGCTCACCTGTTGAACATGCTTCCGCTGTTTCCATCTACGAGAAAGGGCATCCCATTTCTCAGGTGTGCCGATAATTACTTGGGCTTTTTCCAAGAGCTTGAGATCGGTTGCCGTCTCCCCAGTGAGCTCGACCACTCTCAATCCCAAGCCTTTTCCAAACTTTTGCTCCCAATCCCTATATCTTTCCTTGGCAAGAGCTTCAATTGGGGCTATATAAACAACTCTCATAATGCTATCAGGGCCTTTCTGATGGTTCCTCAACAGAGCAAATTCTGCACATATGGTCTTCCCACTACCTGTGGGTGCTGCAACCAAAACATTGTCATCTGAGTTGTAAAGAACAGTGAACACTTGAGTTTGGATGGGGTTAAAATGCTTGAAATCTTGATAAAGAGCTTCACAAGAGGGGTTTCTCAATGCAGTCACAGGAAGAGGTTGCAGGTCCAAAAGCTCGGTTGGTGGGGGGTATTTTTCCGGTAAAATAAGGTGCCTGAAAGAAACAGGCAATACAGTCTGAGAACCCAACCACTTATCTGAGACAACACGAATAAAGTACTGCGGAGGAAGGGGCTCATAGATTGGGACTGTGAAATTCAACGTGTGGTCTTCATCAATGTATTGCATCTTTTGCATGAAGTACTCATGGTGGAGTATGTATTCTCCATCATTGTCCTCAACAATTACCCAAAAGGGTTCGACATAGCCATGGACCTTCTCGTCCCATTGGAAATCAGGGGTTATTGTGAGTTCAACCCTCAGAACAGTGCGTGTAATGGGCTGGACATTGGCTGCTAAGTTTAGCTTTGGGAACTGATGTATGAATTTGTGAAGAGTTTTGCCCATCTTTGGAAATCGAATAAGCTCCCCAATCTCTTGAGAAGAGAGGTCATAGTACCGCTCCCAGGCTAGATCCTTCTTCTCAATCTTCATCAGGATGTCATTTGGTATACCCTTAAACTGCCTTAGGGGTGTCTGGACACTCCACATGCGCTTTCCAACCATCTTGCACAAGTTCAGAGCCTTCTCAGCCAGTTGGGCCCATCCCCTTTTTAGCACAATCTCAAAAAGTGCACGTAATAGCCGCCCTGCGCTCTGCATGAGACAACAATCCACAATCAGAAAAGCTGAATTATTTCAATCTCTTCATCTTATTACAAATAAAAATAAAGACCAAAGCAATGGAAAACCATGAAAGTGCCATGTTCTAAATATATCACTAAAACTGCAACGAATTCTGAAATGGAAAAAAGCCCTTGCTAGTTTGGATGAACTCAAAACATTTTCTGATCCTCCAAAGCTCAATACCACAAACTTCAAAATAATGACTCAGATTTACAGCATAGATGGAATGCTTTTAACACTCTTGAAATTTTATTACATTAGCATTGAGTTTTGCGAGGCACACTCACCATTTTTCTTCAAGTCAAATATAGAAAAGAAAATTCCATTATACAGAGATTTCCATTATTCAGCAGCAGGCTGGGGATCATTTCTTTCTATGAAGTGCAAGGCCCTTGGGTCTATCAGCCATCCTAGATCTTGGATTTGGTATTATAAAAAATTTTAGACTTTCCAAGAACTGGAGGCAGTTTTCTATTTTCTAAGAATCAAAACCATTTATAGTTAACTTCCCTTCAAAAAAAAAGAATCAAAAGCATTTTTGTGTTTACATTTTGAAACTGGATGCGGTTGCATAGTTCACACATGAATCCAAATTCATAGTCTAATTGTTATATAGAAACGAACTAAACGGAATCCATAATCTAAAGCCTTCCCAAAATACCTGAGTAATATACACCATATCAGAAGCCAGAGAAAGTCCTTCGAGCTTTAGCTGCGAAATATATGCCTGGAGCAGAACATTGATCTTTGCACAGGGTTCTTCCAAACTCTCCTTTACAGGTATAGGCACACGATCCAGGAGCTTTGCAAGCTCCATCTTCTCATCTTGCCTCACAGTAACATATTTAAATTCTTCACTTAGGGAAAACAACCGACAGAGTTCAATGTCACCCATTGTTGGCTTCAAATGTTCATTATATGTAGATATTGTTCCATGAGATATATAATAGTAACTAGCAATACGACCCAAATCTGTCACCTGAAAGTACCCACTCTTCCTATCATATTTGACCAAATTATTTTTGTCAAGGATAGTTGCAGCAGAATGAACCTGGAGAAACAAGATAAAGAAGTCAATAAATTAAGTAAGACATGATACTGACCTTCATCACATTCTATAAGTTCTACAAAAATGTCAAAACCTAATAAGGATGCTAACAAGATCCAAGACAGAGCAGCCCACAGGTAAAAGGCCCAGCAAAAGAGAAAGGAACATTATACTGAAGAGCCAAAATATTGTAATCAAACAAACAAACCATAGGAAAAATCCCGAAGCATACAAGAGATAAAAGAAATATTCAATTAACTGCCAACACTTACAACAACTTTAGATGTACTCTTGCCAACAATAATAGCCACCCACATCAGGAAAGAACATGAATGCTATATCTCACTTCTTGCATAGTAGGCACATGATTCTAAGCTTCTAACAAACAAGAGATGAGTCAAATATCTTTTTCTATAGCCGATCTGTCAGACTTATCTTTTGATGGACCAAAATAAATAAAACCCGGTTACTACAAATTACCATAAATAAAATATAATTAATGTAAGGTCGCAAATTCTTCAATTTCATGCTTTCTTATACAAAAAGGACACCTGAACTAACATAATATTGCCAAACAAGGTGGTGCTTTGGCTAGACTCACAATACTTTTAAAAGAGGGTAAGAAAAACTTGCCAAGGAAGAGCAAATTTGAATCAATACACTTCAGTGAAATTTTCTAGTTGATGATTAAAAAAGGAAGAAAAGGAAAAACTTTATCTCTAACATCTTTCCAACGGTAAGGACAACTCCTCAGCTCCACCACCATTATAGTAGCTCCACCACCATTATAGTTCTAACTCGTGCTGTTTACCTCTCTTCAGCTTTTCTATCTGTGTTACTACGCCATGCATGGTTCTAGATAAGTCTACCTGGATGCGAATATCAAATTTGATTTCAAGAGTCATAAATGGACTAAAATGCTTCTTGTCCGCACAATTCATTGAGATGTTATACAACAGTGCTTGTCTACCAGTGTTATGTACAGCCAACACACACCAGCCTACAATATATTTTAGGGAAAATTTCGTATAGAATGCTAATTTCCTTGTATTATTTCACGGTAGACCCTTCTTCTATTTTTCTCTCAAGTGACATAAGCAAACCCCTAAAGATTTCACCATACCCCCCTCATCACTTATCTCCCTCTTTTATTAACTTTTGATCATAAAAATTAGCCCCACCAAATCTTTTTATACCATTTTAACCCAAAAACTCTTTTAATAGGTGGAAAGGAAAAATGAGGGTTACAAAAAATTTGGGATGAAATAGTATAAAA